>CAJNOL010001951.1:13339-50400 GCA_905250125.1 Rotaria sordida | reverse complement strand
TAAACTTATACAAGAAGCAAAACGTACTTGGTTAAATATTTTTTTCAGTGTTTATGAATACAAACTACAAAAATATGAGCAACAATATGAAAATGAATTTAGGGTGTGGGGTGGGTGTGGGTGTGGGTGTGGGTGTGGGTATGGGGGTGTGGGTGTGGATGTGGGTGTGGGTGGGTGGGTGAGGACGTGGTGTGAGTAAATAGATACTCCACACCCACACCCATACTCACACCCACACCCATACTCACACCCACACCCATACTCACACCCACACCCATACTCACACCCACACCCATACTCACACCCACACCCATACTCACACCTACACCCCACACCCACACCCACACTCACCCACCCACACCCACACCCCACACCCACACCCACCCACACACCCACCCACACCCACACACCCACACCCACCCACACCCACACCCCACACCCACACCCACACCCACCCACACCCGCAATATTGGCAATTTATCTATAAATACAATTATTCGTTTAGCATGTCTAGTCTTAGATACGAATTGTTTTGTTTTTGATAATAAATATTATAAACAAATTCGTGGTGGTGCAATGGGCTCACCATTTACAATGACATTAGCTAATATCTATATGTATGAATGGGAACAATCATTAATTCAACATCAACAAATAAGGAATGAACTCTACGACCGGTAAGTTTGATATTTAAAAAAATACTTGCGTCACATAACTAAATACATTTTAGATATATTGATGATATTTTCATGACTTCCAATGAATCTATTGAAAACATTAAAGCATTACTTGATCAAGCAAATGAAAAAGATCCAAATATTCGAATTAACTATATGATACATGAATCGGTAGAATTTCTTGATGTTCTTATCGAAAATGTGGAAGGAAAGTTGACCACACCGGTCTTTCGTAAGCCAGCTGCTGAACCATATATACATCCATATACATCTGATCATCCACGGCATATTCATTCAAATACAATTAATACAGCCTTACTACGTGGCATTCGTATTTGTTCAGATGTTCATACATTTGATCATGAAAGATTGAAAATTGAAATGGCCTTACTTCTTAATGGATATCCACCGAAATTTATCAAACGTCATTTCAAAGAACTCTTCAAAAATTACCATGCCTCGGAAATCTACCAACACTTGGATGAACAAAGATACAAAGAACTTCATCTTCAATTGCTAAACGAATCTTTAACTGATCATCATCAACAACAACTTTCAGTAAACCAACAATCGATGACCGAACAACAGAAAAATACACACAAAAAACACAAACAAAACAAAGAAAAAGAACTTGTTATACATTATCGATATGAAAGCGGGCCATTAAACACCTTCAGTCGAGAATTCAAGCAACTATGGAAAAAACACTTTTACTATGAGAACTCAAAAGTACCGAATGTACGACTTATACTTGGTACTCGAATAAACAAAAACATTAGAAAATTTATTAGTTCAGAAGAAACCACCAAGCAATCTCTTACGCAACAACAACTAACAAAACTACATTATCAACCATAGGAAACAAAGATATGATTGAAAACTAACTGTAAATATTTTTCATTGTATATAAAATCATTATGTAAATAAAACACTTCAACAAACTCAACAATTTGTTTCACTAAAATAACTTAAAACGAAAAAAAAAACCAAAACCAATTCCCTTCATTTTACTTCTAGATAACCAAAACCTAAAACCACGAATAACCAACATCACCACTTAAAAATTCACAAAACCACTCACAACTACCAAGCCAACATCAAAACAATAAAGCATCCAACAGAAACAAAACAAAAAAACAGCAAACAGAGAACAGCAACGTATACACCAAACACCAATACATGGTCCAAAACATAAAAGAATATCAAACAAACAATCAACCATACAAGGTAAACCATACTTACTATACCAAGACACAACTTTAAAAAAACATTCAATTCCATAAACCATTACCTACTTTTATTTCACTTCCAAATTTTAAACGAGCATCTGTTCAAAAAATTCCAATTCTCATATCGAAACACGAAATCTAATGCTATTTAACACATCGTACACTTACACTATCTAGTAGGTACAATATTAAGTTTCCATCTGAAAGAAGTCCTGCCAAGACAGAAACAACCGTTGTCGTTGACGGCGATTTATTCTAATACACACCCACCCACACACCTAAGAAAACATAAGGATATTGGAAGGCATGGTAGCTCTAGAACAACTGATGCTAATGCAAGATGAAATCGAGCAATCACAACAAATCAGAGCAGTTGCAGATTGGGATCAAGAAAAACTAAACGAAATGAATGAAAGAAAAAACTGGGCACAAAAGCAACTAAATGATTTTGAAAGCACTCCAACAACGGAACAAGATCACCTCGTTGAAGATGAAATCGAACAATTAAGACAAATCGATGCTGTCCAAAAAATACAACAGGAAAAACGTATGTAAATAGACATCAACGATCAACGGGATCAAGAACGAGTATACCAATATCAAAGGATTCCAACACCACCGTCACAAGATGCAACATGGCTGTTCACTTATCGACATCGGGGAATGCCGACCATTGAAAGTTAACAAAAAGCAGAGGTAGAAACCTCACGAACTCATATATAATACGCAATAAACTTCTATCAAGACACTAGCCATTTTTGAAGTTAACTGTAAAAACTAGGTTACTCTTCAAAATTTCCGATGTCAACTACTTTAGCTTCCTATTCTAATACACATACAACCGTCTTTACCTATACCGCATCACTTCTTCTCCGCATACAAATATATTTCTTATACTTTACTGTATTTCAGATAAATTTTAAGTCACTTTCCAACTTTTCATCGAACAATGTGAACTACTTCCACAACACGCAGATACTTCCTACAAAATCAAGGCACAAGAAAATGATAACCCATACAAGCAACCACCAACATGTCTATACAAAGAAATTCGATGCATGTAAGTTACCGTTCTAGTTTATATCAGCAACACTCAGTTCATTTTCCTGAAGCGTAAATTTTTCTACCACACTTCCAGCCTAACCAATTTCCTCCTTCTTCAATTAACATTCTTAAATATGAAGGTGAAAAAAGACAACAATTCCGAAACCTATCGACACTTACGCAAATCTATCCATCATCTCCTTCATTATATTCTCTCCAACCCCAAAAACATTCTCAAGCCCACACCTAAGTGAAAAATATCCGACACAGCTCGCGATAAACTGAAAGAGCGATACCAGCTCGAACCAAACCCATACCACCAGAGCCCCACTATCAACAACAACAAAAAAAAATCCTCGCCTAACTTTTGAAAACAATCATTCTCAAGAATCTACCGATGAAAAAAACCAATACCAAACACAAATCTAATTCTCCTAAAACACATTTCCATGCACCGAGCCACAACAGTACAACGAAATGAATATTCAAAAGCAACCTGACAACTTTGATCAATCCCACTGTAAAGAACAGAAATACTGCAAAACTGCCTGCCATAAAATAGACAAATTAATTCAGTGCAGGAACTTCCATCAACTTCAAACCTTCAAACACATATTTATGCAGTGCTTAAAACTACCTGATGATTCTGACCCTTGAGAAAGGTCGAAACTATAGTAGTAGTTTAATTCTTAATATATTACATACACCTACACTCACACCCCATTCTAAGACTATGAATACAGTTATAACTCTTTTTTCCGGTACTTTACTGATTTTGTATTACGGCTTGTTTTGGACAAAAAATATTTCTACATAACAAAACATGTTTTGATTGACATTGTCTGTTGCTAACAACAGTGATTTACTTATTTTGTTGTAATTTCCAGACAAATTATTTTTTATTCTTTATTCTTTATTTTAACTTTATTTTAAAAAATAAAGATTATCTTTATCTTTATTTTATAAATATAAAGATTCACTTCATCTTTATTTCTTTATCTTAATTTTTAAAGTAAAGACTATCTTTATTTTTTATAAAATAAAGATAAAGATTGTCTTTACTTTATTCTTTATTATAACGAAACATAAAAATAAAGTAACACCCCTATTAAGAAAAAAAATTTTTTAATTTTCTACAAAATGATGAGACTCAAATCCTCGACGGCAGTTTCATGTATTTGTTTTGATCGTGATCAAGAAGTCATAAAAAGTCAACATTGATTAGCTTTTCATTAAAACAATCTCAAATGCTAAAAGTTGAATTTTAGACGTTTTAAACAATATTGATTTCGATGAACATATTAAATGAAAAAATAAAATTTTGATTGATGCCTTGATTTCTGAATGGATTTAGGAGTATACTATTAATACTTTGTAGCTCAATATACGCTTGCTTGTCCTACATATAACTCAATGTATTTAGTATTAAAATGTCGGTCTTAATGTGTACTTCTTACTTCTATATGATGGTGCCTAATTGAGGACAAAATTTCTGACTGAAACGATTCAGTCTTATATGAATTATATCATAGAGTCACAAATGATCATTAAAAAAGCTGACAGTGTAAGCCTCATATCTCCTCGAGGGTGAACTAATTTTTTCAATATTCTTTTACCACTTTGTAGAGAATTAAAAGTTACATAACATATCAAAAATTCAGCCTGGTGCCTTTTGATTTCGAAAGATGGCAGCAGATATACTATCAAATATCGGCTATCATAGGCTCATAAATTGTATCAGTTTCCACTCATGTTGGACTATAAAACTTCATTTAATATACGATATATAGTAATGTAAATAGCTCATTTTTTCAGCTGTTGATGCTCTGTCTTTTGGTGTATGACATGAAAAAAATCCTTTAATTTGTTGAAATATAATCCTAGTAGACATTTATGGCACAATTTTTGACTATTTTCTTGATGGTGGATATACAGTGGTCAAAAGTCGAACCAGACTAACTTTACTATAGCACATCCGAATGAGCTAAAATTCTGGGTTTCGTAGTTTTAGACTATGGTCTTTCGAATGCACATAAAAAATTAAAAATTAAAATTTTGATCAGTGCCTCGGTTCCTTGGCTCCATCATGGATGCTCTCTTAATAAGTTTAATTTTAGCACTTATCGAAAATGGTCTTGCTAGCTATTGATTATACTCTAACATAAACACACACCAATTATTTGAGAATCTCTTAAAAATTATTAGAAGTTTTTTTACTTATATAAAACTTCTCGATAATTTAATATTTTGTTTTACTTTTAGTTGGAAGTATTTTTTCTATAGTTTCGACATTTGTTTAACATACTAGAAGAATTTATATATCTTAATATATTATTCATCAAGTGCAATTGATAAGTGTAATTTTAGCACTTATCGACAACGGTCTTGCTCGCTATTGATTATACTCTAATATAAACACATCCACACCTGACAAGATTCTTTGCCAAATTGAGACCCACTGTGGTAGCTTCACTTGATATTTCTTGTCTGTATGTAAAATTGATTAACTTTCAACACACACACCCACACTAAAAAAAAGTTAGAATAAATATTAGTAACACTTAGTAGAAATTAGAAACAGTGAATGAAATTAAAAAAAGTTCAAGGTAAGAGTTGCGACATTAACAAGTCTGTAAGAAAATTTTTAGATTGTCAGCTCCTTCATTGGCGACGGCGAAATCCAGCTTTCCATCATTGTCCAGATCACCAACAAAAATCGAGAACGGAAGAGAGTCATAACCGATCGAAAAACTTTTTACATCAGCGAAGGAGCCATTTCCATATCCAAGCAACACACCGACGTTGCTTGTGCCATAATTGACGACAATAATGTCCAGTAAGGTGTCGTTATTGAAATCACCAACGACAACCGCGTTCGGTTGAGAGTTGAAACCGGTTGAAAACGTTTTCTGGCTTGAAAAAGAACCATTACCCCATCCAAGAAATACACCAACATTGTCATTGCCATGATTCACGACAACGATATCAAGTATCGTGTCGTTGTTGAAATCACCAGTAGCTACCGCCCATGGAGAAGAATCAGTTGAATATGTTATTTGATTTGCGAAAGAACCATTGCCATATCTCAGAAAAATACCGACATTGTAAGTGCCTGAATTCGCCACTGCTATATCTATTTGACCATCATTGTTAAAATCTCCAATGGCAAATGACTTAGGCCGAGATCCGTTGCCAGTTATAAGCTGCATTTGATTTAGAAAACCTTCCTTGGGATATCCAAGATATACAGTAATATTGTATCCATTAGTATTAGCGACGACTATATCTAGTCGGGTGTCATTATTAAAATCACCAATTGCTACAGATGAAGGACTATAGCCAGTTGAATAGGTCATTTGATTTGCAAATAAACCATTGCCATATCCGAGAAGGACACTCATAGTGTTGTCATTCCAATTAGCGACAACGATATCCAGATAAGTGTCGTTATTAAAATCACCAACAGCTACAGATATTGGTCCAGAACCAGTTGAATATTTCATTTGATTTGCAAAAGAGCCATTTCCATAACCAAGATGGACACTTACAGTCTGGTTACCATGATTAGCGACGACGATATCTAGATAAATGTCGTTGTTGAAGTCACCAACAGCCACAGATAATGGCGAAGAGCCAGTTGGATATGTCGTTTGATTTGCAAACGAGCCATTACCATATCCGATAAGCACGCTTATAGTGTTGTCACCATAATTAGCGACGACGATATCCAGATGGATGTCATTATTGAAATCACCAATTGCTACAGATGAAGGACTATAGCCAGTTGAATAGGTCATTTGATTTGCAAATAAGCCATTGCCGTATCCGAGAAGTATACTTGTAGTGTTGTCATTCGCATTAGCAACGACAATATCCAGATGAGTGTCATTGTTAAAATCACTAATAGCTACAGACCGTGGGGAACTGCCAGTTGGATATGTCATTTGATTTGCAAAAGAGCCATTTCCATATCCAAGAAGCACACTTATAGTGTTATCACCCGAATTAGCGACAACGATATCCAGATGGGTGTCGTTATTAAAATCACCAATTGCTACAGAGTATGGTGAAGAGCCAGTTGAATATTTACTTTGTTTTGCAAAAGAGCCATTTCCATAACCAAGAAGGACACTTACAGTCTGGTTACCCCGATTAGCGACGACGATGTCCAGATGGGTGTCGTTATTAAAATCGCCAACAGCTACGGACCTTGGCCAAGTGCCAGTTGAATATCTCATTTGATGATCGAAAGACCCGAGATTATATGTGACAAGTACATCTATATGATCGATGTCATCATATGCGACAAAAATTTCAGAATGTCCATCTTTGTTGAAACTACCAGCGCCGATCATCAATGGAGCGTAATCGAAATTTACACCGTAACTTGCTTGATTTTCAAGTGTTCCATTCTCACTTCCCAGAAACGTAACAAGATTTTTAGTACCATAATTGGCCACAGCTATATCTACTTGGCCGTCTCTATTGAAATCTTGGATAGCGATTGAGTAAGGATGAGAATTTAAGCCCGTTGAGAACACCATTTGGTTTTCAAAAGTGCCATTCCCATCTCCAAGAAGAATATCTATGTTATTAGTGCCATAATTGACAACGGCGATATCCAATAGGTTATCGTTGTTGAAATCAAAAACGGCGAAGTTTCGCAAACGAGAACCATCGGCAGATGCAAATGCAATTGTATCTTTCAGAGCTCCTCTGTCATACCGAAGTAGTACATTTACATTACGGTCATTAAAATTAACAACGGCGATATCCGATCTGGTGTCATTGTTAAAGTCACCAATAGCTACAGATTCCGGGCCAGAGCCAGTTGAATATACCATTTGGTTTGCAAAAGAGCCATTGCCATAACCGACAAGTACACTTACATCGTTGCCACCAAAATTAGCAACGACAATATCTAGTCGGGTGTCGTTGTTAAAATCACCAACAGCTACAGAGTTTGGAGCAGAATCAGTTAAATATGTCGTCTGATTCGCAAAAGACCCATCACCATATCCGAGAAGTACACTTATAGTGTTGTTATTGCGATTAGTGACGACGATATCCAGTCGGGTGTCGTTATTAAAGTCACCAACAGCTACAGATGAAGGATTAATGCCAGTTGAATATGTCGTCTGATCTGCAAAAGAGCCATCGCCATATCCGAGAAGGATCCTTATAGTATTATTACCCCAATTAGCGACGACGATATCCAGATGAGTGTCCTTATTAAAATCACCAACTGCTACAGAGCGGGGCCCATAACCAGTTGAATATGTCGTTTGATTTGCAAAAGAGCCATCGCCATATCCAAGAAGGATGCTTATATTATTGCTATCATAATTAGCGACGACGATATCCAGATAGGTGTCGTTATTAAAATCACCAACAGCTACAAAGACTGGGGAAAGGCCAGTTGGGTATGTTTTTTGATTTGCAAAAGAACCATTTCCATATCCAAGAAGGACACTTACAGTCTGGTTATCCCGATTAGCGACGACGATATCCAGATGAATGTCGTTATTAAAATCACCAACAGCTACAGAGTATGGGTAAGTGCCAGTTGAATATGTCGTTTGATTTGCAAAAGAGCCATCGCCATATCCAAGAAGGATGCTTATATTATTGCCACCTCTATTAGCGACGACGATATCCAGATGGGTGTCGTTATTAAAATCACCAACAGCTACAGAGTATGGCGCAGCGCCAGTTGAATATGTCGTTTGAATGGGAAAAAACTCGTCATAACCAAGCATGATACCTATGGTGCTCGTATCATTGTTGATAAAGGCAATGTCTGAACGATTATCTCTGTTTAAATCACCTGTAGCAATGGAGATTGATGAAGAAGATCCAGTTGAATACATTTTTGGACTTGCAAAGGTACCGTTGCCATATCCAACAAGTAAAGCTATATTATCAGTACCGTTATTGGTCACGACTAAATCCATTCGCTTGTCGTTGTTGAAGTCACCAATGCCAATAGAATATGGAGAAGCAGCACTGAGGGAATATGTCATTTGACTCATAAAAGTTCCGTTGCCGTGACCCAGAAGCACACCTACATTATTATTTCCATAGTTCGCGACGGCAATATCTAGCACGGTGTCTTCGTTTAAATGACCAACAACAAGCGAGTATGGATGGGAATTATGACCAGTTGAAAACGTGATTTGATTTGCAAAAGTGTTGTTACCGGTTCCAAACATTATACCGACGTTGCTGGTGCCATAATTGGCGATAGCAAGGTCCATCTGTTTGTCGTTGTTGAAATCGCCACTGACAACCGCAAATGGAAAAGAATCATAACCCGTAGGATACGTGCTCGGCCTTGAAAAGCTGCCATTTTCATATCCGAAAAATATGCTTATACTGTGTGTGCCGTAGTTAGCAGTCACAATATCTAGTGCTGCGTCATTGTTAAGATCTCCTAGATGGATCCAAACGGGGCGAGATGATGCAACTGAAAGCATTGTTTGACTTGCAAAAGACCCATTTTGGAATTTAAGAAGTACACCAACGCTGTTTGTACCAAAATTTGCGATGACGATATCTGGCTGACGATCGTTGTCGAAATCACCAACAGCAACCATGCACGGAGCAGAGCCAGAACCGGTGAAATACTTGACTGGACTTGTTACAGTGCCATTGCCATATCCGAAATATATAGCTATATTGTCAGCAGCATAATTGGTAACGACAATATCTAACCAAGTGTCGTTGTTAAAGTCGCCCATGGCGACAGATCGTGGATCATACTTATAGTCAATTGGATTTCGGATCGTTGCTTTAAAATTAAGTTCACATTTTGGAACTAAGTAACACAAGAATAAAGAAATAGAGACTGATCAGCTATTATGGTTGAACTATCCCTAGTAGATTATATCAAATTCCCATAATTCCGATGATATTCTATTGAAATTTGTCGGATGATAGCAATCAGATCGAGATGGAAACCAGTACTTTTCAACAGAACCTCGTTGAATCTCACGAAACTCATCATTCAGATTAATCATTGTACGCTCTCTTTCATTTCCTTGACAATTCGTTCACGAACCGTATAGTGACTTTTAAATAGCAGATATCACAACTAATATTATTTAGGTAAGGATCATAGACTGATCCTAACTATATGATCAAAACCACTATCATCTCTATCTTACAGGTTGTTCCATGACATGATATGTCATCGGGCACAAATATACCGTAGTGGCAAAAATTCTAAAGTGTTTCGAAATTAAAAGAATACTAATGACGTTGTGTTGCAACAATTCTCTAATTGTGTCATGAATGTTGTGCATCGATAATTAACAGTAACAGTCAGGATAGGGCAGGTTTTCCGCTGGTGGTATCTGGGAAAATACAACGGATAGTTAAACAGAATTTTATTAATAGTATTTGCTTGACGAACTGAGCGATTATTCATTTTCGATATTGTCTATGTGGACCTGTGATTTCCTATTGTCTGATCGTACTGCATTTGTTATAATATGGCCTCTATAGCTATATGATGGTTTCTATTTTTCTAAACGACGGGATCATTCCAACATTCTCGTTTGTTATCCTTAGATTCATTTATCGCTAGACCTAAATCATCACAGCTATGTAGTTTCCAGTATATTTTGAAAGTTTGAACGAAAAAGATATACCTTCTTCAGATGATCTAGTTCGAAGGATTAACACTGGAACATTCATGATGTTCTGATAAATATGGGAGATGTACGGAACGAAACTATTAAGCCGAAATATCATCATTTAACTTTTTAGTACACGGTGGTCTACTATGAGATATGAATATAACAGGTATAACTTACAAAAAAAACCATTAACGGAGAAAATTCATCAACTAATATTCTTGGAAGTGTCATGTTTACTGTTACTTAGACTTCCACTTACCAAAGTAATAGTAAATGTTTTTATGATTGAAAAATCTCCTATATAGCAGTCATATACGCTTAGCATAATCATGGGTTATTTATTGTTGCATCATAATCTTAATCACTTATCACTGGTTAGGCAAATATTTGGTGGTATCGATTATTATGTAACAGTAAGTGGTAAGTAATATTTGCCAGTAATTAATAAACACTTTGTATTTAATCAGAGGACTAAGGAGACAAATTACCGCTGCTGATAAGGTATCTTATTCAATAAAGGAAAATATGTCCACTTAATTTTCCACTCCAAGAAAGCTTATTTTACGACAACAACTATATGTTTGAAGTTTGATCAAATGATTTCGAGGGGCGAAGAGTTCAAATCCATTCATGGTTGCTCACAGTTACTAGTATCGTTATTTTCAAGAAATAGTCTCTCCAGAGTGCAAATCTTAAGGCTACACATTTCGAGAAGTTATCAATGAAGGAGGGGGACACATAAGAAGACAAATCGGCTCATCTCAGAATTTTCAAAACGAGTATATATTTCAATGCAGAATGAGACGACGAATCGTTTGATGCAACGTTCAAATTATTTAGGAAGCGATTCGATGGCTTCTGATGCAGATTACTATACCACATTTTTACTGCATTCAGATGGCCATATACTAACAATAAGTTTGCCAAAACATTTGTTCATCTGCCCATAAATAGTTTCATTTGAAAGAGTAGCAAATTCTGCACAAATTCTCATATGAATCATCCAAAAATAGGAAACATAAGATGAATTTATAATGAACTAATAGTATTTCTCTTTAGAGTTTGATGCAGTTTTTGACAGACTACACATCGGCACAATTTTCTTGTGAATATCATAAATATACAGATGACAAAACTCCACTAATCATCGTAGATCAATTCCAGAAAAAAAACTACATTAACGTGCAATCATTCAAAACTGCATCACTCCATCGTAAAAGCCACTTCGAAAGCAATTGAGACGCCTAAACCCTCATGACATACCTGAAATATCGATAGAAACACTATTAGCTTACCATAAATTGAGCTTATATTTACTATTAGATGCTTTGACAAACTTATTGTTAGTATACAACCACCTGGACGCAGTGAAAATATGGTAAAGCACTCTGCGTCAGAAGTCATTGGATTATTTCTCAAATAGTTTGAATGTGGTATCAAATGATTTGTTAGCTTATTCTGCATTGAAATATGTACTTCTTTTGAGAGTTCCGAAGTCAATCGGTTTGTCTTCTTTATGCATCTCTCCTGCAGATTCCTCGACTCTACAGACGTATGATCAAAGTTTACAGAAAATTGTTGTTTCCATAAAACTGACTTTCTTTGCGACAAAAATCAAACTGACCAATATTCTCTCACTCGAATATCATATTTCTAAATATCCTCTGTTTGACCTAATAGGTTTTTCAATAGTAGAACATACAGAGTAGAAAAAAACTCCAAAAGAATTCGTCCTATTGTCCATATCTCAATAAAGTAATTTTTTCACAAACTGGCTTTTCAGAAACTCATCTTACCTATCGTTTCTTGTCGTATAAAAATAGAAGATCTTTAGCTAACTTTTTTTACTTAATAAGAAAATCAAAATGATACTGGAAATGAGAATGAAACAAAAAATTAAGAAAATAATTGATCAGTCTAATGATAATGATAATTCGGAAAAATGAGTGAACCACAGTTCTAGTTGTACCAAGATCAACGAATGATTGACCCATCAATACAACTTTTTCATGACATACATTTGTTTGAAATGTGAAACAAAAGTCTTTAACATTCTGAAATAGATCCAAATCAACTTTCAAAAAAAATTATTGAGCCACATCTATTTGGTCATAGGTCGAGAAGTTAGAAACAGGTGTGAGTGTGAGGTTAGATTAGAGAAACATTCACCTTCCGACATCTACACTATATCCACCAATATGGTTATATATGGATAGTAATTGTGATAGATCTTCTAACTTATGATCATCTAATTCTTCATCGTGACTCAATATCATTTCCGTTTCAAATATATGAGACGTTCTTTTCAAAATATAATCCAAACATTTATAAAGATTAAATACAATTTATTCTTTGCTAGAATTGATTGAAGATAGTGAATTATAGGATAATTTGTCTGATGTCAGATTTTAGATAGTCGATTACTAGCTAGCTACTAGTCAGATAGAATTATTATTTGACGGCGCACATACAAAGCTTTATAGTTTCAAGGAACATAATAAGGAAATGAGAACTCATTGGACAGTACAAGAGAGAACACACATGAACCATACAGAAAGATCGAGAAAAGAAAACGAATGTATCGAAACATGCTAGAAAAGAGGACGTATACACATTCAGACATAATAGCAGAACGAAAGAAGATATAGATGGAACACATATAATGGTTACTGTCCTCTACAGGCAACATAAAGTGAGAAAATGTAAAGAAGCTGTGTACCGTAGAAAAGAAATATTTGCTTTCATCATGTTCTATGAAAAAAATCACTTGTATTTTCTCTTATTCTGTCGCATTCCTGTTATATCCAAAAACATATCGATGAGATAGAGAAAAAGAAATCTAGAATAAGCTGCTGTTTTCATTTAGAGATGTGACAAAATACCACCAAAAATAATAGAAGAAGTGATTCAAAAACATTGAATGAGATAAAATTGATCTTTCTGCAAAAATTAACAATTTGTAATATCAGTTTGTAAAAAACCAGATCGTGAAATTGTTGCTTTATTGAGATATGAAAAAAAATATATATGAAAAACGCAATAATCTTCGTCTTAGAGAAACTTATTATCCTTGTTCGTCTAGAACAAAGCGACAATAGAATGATTCTTTCTGGAATTCTTTTCTAATCTATAATCTCTAACAATAAGTAAAATAGAAGGGTCCAACTTATGGACTATGTATCAAATCTACTGGTGATGATCATCTTGGTTGATTCGCATTCGTCAGTGCTAATTTGAAATAGAAAAGTGAAGCAGTTGTAATGCTTTTAATCTGTTCTCGCTTAATGATTTGTTTCGAACATGTTGATATGAAATATTATCACAATTTGAATTTTTTTAACCAAAACTCACAACACTAGTACAACAGAATCGAATCAACTATGGATTTTTATCGTATTGAATATGAAGGATGCAAAGTAACAAGGACATACCTGGTGATTTTGATGCAGTAAAGCAAACTACTAGTATACCAATGGTCATAGCTATACTTGTAATCATAGGCAATACAAAGGCAGGTTTTGTACTTAAATTCAGTATTGACCAGCAACAAGACTTTCTAGAAAAGAACAACAACGACCATATTTGATATCAAAAGAAAAAGTCATACATAGTCTGTCGAATCGTGTAATTTTCTATTCGATCGGTGGTAAGGTTCTGAATGTTTCTTACGTTTCGTGCATTTGAAATTGGATTTGTTTCTTCGTTTGCATCAACGAAAACATCCTCCTTAGGAGGCGAGCAATCGACCGATTTTGCGTTTTCATCCATAGAAATCATTTCAATCTACGAGAAGGCAGTCGTAAAGGAATAACACAAAATTAATATGCGCATATTAGTCTATCTTTAACCATAGGAAGTTTCTATAGAAAACTGTCGATGCAATAGTTTTGCCTAATTCATTGAGTCGGCATACGTATAAGTGCACCACTTTCTGTGCAATCACAACGTTTTTCAATTATTAAATAAATGTTTTCAATATATTCAGCAGACTATATAAGTTTTTTGGCGATAAACTTATACTCAATCAAAACACTTGCGCAAACACTGCAGTATATTACAACAGTTATCAAGGTCACTGTTTCGAATGTTTATTTAACCAGCTAACGCTTATTTAATTTTTATTGATTTCTGTCAAAACTAGTACACATTATTTTTTCTGTTTTCAATTCTCTGGCATGGATACTTTCAGATGTAAGATCGTAAACATGTTTTCTAGCCATATTTTTTACAACAGTCGGTAGCATAACTTCAAATCCGTCGAACCTTGATCAAGGCACCACAATAACCATTTTTAGGATTGTAACTTGAACAAGTAAAAATATCCTAAAGTTTCTACATGTAAGAGGCACTTCGAAGTTATTTGGTTCTCTTTTCAACGCTGAGAAAAACAAGTCGTCGAAATGCGTCACACCCCAAACCCATCTTTTTCTCTTGAATTAGTTTTAGAGAAAAAATATATTAAAGCGGAGGATGAATATTTTCCATGCAAGTCATTTCCAGTTGTGTATATATTTTTACCTGTTTGAGCGAAATACATTTGTTCAACGTCAGAAGATTGTGAGCTGATATTATTTCGACAAAACTTATCTCACTAAGATGAAATGGTCTAAGAAGATTTGTATTTCTTCACGTCTCTTCTCAAGTAACGATTATTTTGGATACTGTCTTCGATGACATTAAGGCAGCAGTAAAAAATTGAATGGTCGAGTTTTTTGTTGTAATGATGTCTATGAATAGACATCATTGACAGCAGTTAGCTAGAAAAGTGTAGGTCATATCAATTAGTATATCGAGAGATCGGAGACGATCATCTTCGAAAATAGAAAAAAAATTTCTGTGTAGTCGTCATTTTCCAACTGATATCCAAAAAATTTATCAAGTGTCATGAAGAAGCAGCTCGATTCATTATCACTTCTCGTCTTCATCGAGTATTGATATTGGGAACATCTGCTCTCAGATATTAATTCATTAGTAGCCACGTACAATATGATTTGGACGTGCAAAAAGTGTGCGAGATCATCGAAGACGGCTTATTTTGAACTATTGTATCCATAGAAATTATTACTCAGTTAGTTTTTGAAATGCCAATACACAATGACTCAGAGAACTGTAATCGATGCTACGAGTAACATCTATAGGATACCGATCATGTCACGGAGCGCAAGTGACAAAGATTGCATAAAGTGTGGCATCTTGAAAAAAATCTCATCAATTAACTTTTCTGGATTTGCACAATTACTCTTCTCTTTTCTATATATGTATGATTTCGAATAGTGTCAAAATCAGGGGGGGAAACAACTGATTCTGTACCAATGGAATCAATGGAATCCCTTGGAATCAAAGGGATCTTTTGGAATCAGTCAGAGGAATCAGTCAATGGGATCAGTGGAAATCAGATGTACAAATAGGAAATATCCTATATAATTACACAAATAAAATCGATTATTATCAGATGCTCGGGGAAGTAGCTGATTCCAGCCGACTGAATCACATGGAATCGCCTGGGATCACTTGGAATCATTCAGAAGCATTGTGAAATCACTCGGATTAGAAATGCACCAGAGTTGCAAACAGACCACCTTTTTTAGTTTGACCTGACTAGCATGATCTGCGTGACCGGCCAGGCCAAATTTCGAAAGTCAGCCTGCAGCTCAGCCTGACTTGCAGGCCAAACCAGGTGAACTGATGTTTCAGACTTTTAATTATTACAAAATTTACAAATTAGGATTAATTCATTGAATACGTTGCAGTTTGTGATCCGACTTGTTTTCATGGGAGCAATAGATTATACTATGGCAATTCTCAAATAAGAGCACTCATGAATCAAGTTTAAGATCGTTTTTATGAAAATCTTTGACACCTGAATATAGGTCTGAGTTCTGAAATCAAACACTTTCACACATGTAGTCAATCAAGTAGATGTTGAAATTTAGGAATCTATGTAGACATATTTGAACGTTTTTGGAATGAAGTTATAGCTACGTATATATGAAAAGTATCGATTATTTTGAACACTTGCTGATATGTAAGGTCTCTTCAATTTTAAATACGTACGAATGAGAACTTCTCACAATTAGCTTAAAATCTTCTACTAATCTTACGGTTTGATGACTTTTATTCACATGTTATTTTTAAGAGTGGACAGAACTTAATTCTTCATCATTTCCATTAAATGAAACTCTTAATTCAATTCTAGTTTAGACCAGCTCCTGAATCTATGAAGTTCATTAACTGAGTAGCGCGATTTTCCTTAGTATAAGATTAAATAAGTAAGAAGAATTTTAAATAGTTTTCGCACAAAAAGTGCTAGAAATAATTGTAGCTGCGTATCATGAAAGGAGAAGATTCAAAAAGAGGTTGAAAAATTCTAAACATTGACTCATGTAGTCGTCTTATTCTTAGAAGTGAATACTGTAAATGCTAGTATTAAACCATATCCAGGCTAAGAAATTTAGTTTGCAGACCAGGTCAAGAATTTTCTAGCCCGATCAGGTCAGGCAAAAATTTAGAAATCCAACTTCGTCTGCTGTCTACCAAGTCAGCAGCTCTGGTATACACTAGTGCCAATTTGGAAGTGGAGATCTGGTACTAGTTTGACTGTGTACATAAACAGCTGATCGATGATTTATTCAATCATTGGGTAGCTTGATGTCTGTTAATACATTACTATTATCTTATCCTGGAATCCTTAAGATAACGAAGAAAGAGAAAGGAGAGAGTGAGAAAGAAGAAATGAAAGAGAGTCGAAGAAATAGGTCGGTTTTTTCGGTTGTGACTTTTCCACTATTTTAAGAGTAACATATAGTTTTATCCGTGTCGATTAGAGATTTTCAAGGGACCTCTATAGATCACCCCGAACAACATAATGTTGTCTTCTAACGATAGCGGAGAATAATATAGAGGGATGGTGAAAGGACGGGTTTTTTGGGTGATCTTTTTTCCCGCTGTTGTAAGGATAAAACATAATGTTGTTTGCGTCGATTATAGGTTTTGAAGAGCCTCCTTTAATTCGCCGCGAACACCTTTATCTGATGTCATTTCTATACTGAAGAAGATCATGCCCGCCAAACCCATCTTTCCCTTCCTCTCCCACTCTATATCCAATTCTTTCCTATTGTTAGAAAACCACATTCGGTTGTTTGGAGCAATTTAAAGGATACCCTTAAAATCTGTATTCAACGTAGACAACATTATGTGTCACCCTTAAAACAGTGGAGAAAAAGATTACCCAAAAAAACTATCGTACCTCTTCCCTCTCTTCCTCCTATATCTAGTTCCCTCCTATTATTAGAAGACAAGATTAGATTGTTCGAGGCGAATTATAGAAGACCATTGGAAACCTATAAACAACACGAACAATATCATCTATCGTCCTTACAATAGTGAAGAAAACCCCAGAAGAAAATAGTTGATTCCGAGCAGCAGAATCAGATGGAATCCTTGGAATCTCGCAGAATCTTTTGGAATCAATGGAATCCCGGAATCTTGGAATCAGCTATTTTCCCTTTGGTCAAAATATTACTTTCGCTATATTTTCAGAAAGCCTCGATTGACAGTATATCAGTTAGTTTCCTCCTATTTCGTCACTTCATCAGAAAATCCTATGCTTTTATTAAATCGACGACTTCGCTGTCTTGTTTTGCTATGATCCTTCTATCGTCTAGCGCTACCAATCATGGCATGTTTTGATGATCCTTTCAAACAGTTCATTCTCACTAATGAAAACGCAGTTATTTTGCTGTTTAAGAATTCTGCTTTTATGTATGTATGTATGTATTCTATGACGTTCTATAGTGTTCCGAGATAGTTTGCATATCATTCAGTCATTTAAATCTACTTTCATGTAACGCTCGTAAATGTTACTGATTCAAATATTTTCTTGTCATGCTTTATGATAACAAGAATTAGGCGTTACCTAACTTTTGGACAAATATTTTCCTAGTTGTTTTCTTTCATTTTTGTGAAATAGCAGCATGCAAGTTTCTTCCTTTTGGCTTCTAAATTTGTTTATATTTACGGTGAATACTAGACTTATGGCTCCAGATAAATTTTGTTCGACTTATTTTTATTGTCATAAATAAAAAACTGCATATTTTATTGCATGTTATATCAGAATTATATCTGCTGAGAAACTCAGTTTTCGCATCAACAGTAGATCTCAAGTTAGAATCATAGAAAAATATTCTGAACTGCTCTATAGATCATCTTATTGTATGAGACAAGATACTTGGCTTTCCTAATTTATTTGGAGAAACGGCGTGTACTGTTGACATTCTATGTCGACATAGGTGCATAAGGATTTCAAATAAAAGCACCGACCAGGGTCCTCTCTTATGATCTGTGTCGAATCTACAGTGTCCCAAAAGTTCAACTGAAAAATAAATTTGGATATTTCTTTAATACTTTAAGCGGTTTCCGTGGACTTTGTATAGTTTAATTCTATATTCAATAAAGTATGATTTCATATCAGATTTGTTTTTAATAGGTGTACAAAATAACTATTGACAAATGTAATGTACACAGCTATCGTTTTAGAAAAAGTATATAAAAACACCATATAAAATTTAATTCGATTTTATTATTCTCATATCGTCGAGTTTTCATCAAAACTGACAGTTGATTGCAGTTCTTTAAAAAACTGATGATTCGAACGGTTTTCTCGTTTTCTTTACCAATTATTTTTAAGATTTTACTATCCAATTGTCATTTTCAATCTAAAAAACTGGATTGCAAATCAAAAAGGTTTATATTAATGCGCCACTTTTTTCTATTGATTACATCATCTGACAGATAGCTATTTTTTGGCACCATCTTTAATAAAAAAATCAAACTCGAAGTCTAAGCGAATTCAGCTGGTATAGATGGCACCGATGGTTTCAGCGCGCTCACATTAGGAGGAAAATGCGATTTCCACATAAATCTAACAATTTTGTAAGAGTTCAAAAATCGTGCACGAGATCCGTGGTTAGCCGCCGATTTTCGAACGGTTTGAACGATATGTGTAATTTTATTCTTCAGCTCAGCGAAATATTTATCAGACATCATAAATCGATTAAACAATTAAAATTATTCTGGAATCTTTAAAAAAAGCAACGTTTCTAGTGAGATACGAGAGAATCGAGTGTTCGTACTATTTTTCGCGAAAAACCTTATTAATCGAGAAGAATATTTTACTATGTTTTAGGTCTATTTTTAGTCTAGAAAAGAGAAATCTAGGCTAAAAAGGCTCTATTTTATTTGACAGAGATGGAGTTTCTCCGCCTTGTAGACTCAAAGTCAGTCAATTTCTCCAATCAAGCTCCATAGAAGAGACAATCAATATCAACAAGCATCATGATAAGCTGAAGTACCATGAACCCATATTTTCTATATAAATATGTAGACAACAATTGTTACAAGCTATTGGTTAAAGATCTAGTTCAGATGAAAAATAAAATCAATAATAACATCGAAATAAATTTTATATAATGCTTTTATATACTTTTTCTAAAACGATAGCTGTATGCATTACATTTGTAAATAGTTATTTTGCGCACCTATTAGAGATAAATTTTACATGAAATCAAACTTTAGTAAATATAGAATGAAACTTTACAAAGCTCACGGAAATCATTTAAGCTGTTAAAGAAATATTCAAGTTTCTTTTTCAATTGAATTTTTGGGATACCCTGTGAATTGACAATAAGAATTGATTAAAAAAAATTAATTGTCTTTTTTATTTAGATGAATCTCGAAAAGCAATCATGATGCTATCTTTTATTTGAAATATGAGTAATACAAATTTTTATTTAGATTGAAAGCAACAGTACCTGTAACGGTAAATAGTTTTTTAAAAATTAAATATGCGCTTTTTTCTTATTTAGATGAATAGTAACAATAATCAGAATGGTAACTACTTTTAACATTTAATTATATATTTTATAATTAGGCTAATCACAAAGACAATTGCAAAAATAAATATTATTTAAAAAGAAAATGAAGTCGACTTCGATATTCATTATAGAGAAGGTTGCTGTTTCCTGAATAATTTCTGGAAATGTTTTGGAAACTTCCTGAGGATGTGTTACAGTATTCTTGACTAGGACAGTAAGCAGCACAGTAAGAGTCCTTATTTTGACTATCTGACAACACAGTACATATATACCCCCTTACTAGAAGATCTCGGGTCGTCTAAAGCGTCCCAGCGTGCAAAGTTCCCAAGGGTTCTTCTAATTCAACTTTTTGGTAAAGTTTTCAAAAAGATCCTGAAAAACTTAGCTTTTATATTTTCAATCACTACAGGATGTTCTAAAAGTTATATTACACTCGAAAAACCGTGGATATCTCCGCCATCTTTTGACCAGATGGACTGAGTTTCTACCACTGATAAAGGAGTATTCATAGGACATATTCATAAGAGAAACATTGTCAAAAGTTGTTTTGAAATATGTATAACCGACTTTAACAAAAAGCGGTAACCTTTCATGAGTTACAAACAATCAATAATGCAGCTGTATCAATAAATTCTTGTCGTGTAAGACTGAAATTTTCAGGATACACTGAGTAAAAAGACATGTATCTGTAGGATAAGTATGAGACCAAACAACACTGATATAAGAAATTGATTGAAAATAATTATATGCCATGTATTCTTAATTAAGGGAACAAATCTCTTGTTTTTTTATAGCTAGTAAAAGGTTAAGTTCTTTTTTAAAGCCAGTTATAAATATTTCAAAACAACTTTTGATGATGTTTCTCTTATGAATATGAACTGTGAATACTCCTTTATCAGTGTTAAAAAAAATCAGCCCATTTGTTCTAAAGATGGTGGAGATATTTAACCTTTTTAGAGTATACTGTGACTTTTTGAACACTCTGTATTTTCTCGAAAAAATCTATATGGTAAGCATGTAATGATGAGACATCTACTTCTCTACTCAGACTGCTTTAAGTGTCTGAAGTTTTGTCCTACTAATGTGTGAGTTACCATTGAGAGACTTCGCACAGCTATTAAATTTGTTGAAATACATAGTTCTGTATTTTCTAATTCGAAACATTTGAAAAATGCTGTCAGTGTATGAAAAGATCGTTAGCAATCGATGTGAAAATAGTTGTGATCCATCAACATATGAGTTTCTTTTGAGAAATAGAGATATTATTGATAAACAACAGAGTCACTTATAAGAAAGTTTCACATAAAATCAAACTAGATACTTGTCACTTCGTGACATTTCCTAATTTTCGTATAACAAATATTGAATTGAATCAAAATTTTAGGCTATTTGTATGAGGCCGAAACTTTCAGGTTGTTGCTAACAAGAACTTGAAAGAATGTTGACAAGTGAAAAGCTGCGATAAATCCTGCTGGACTATGTGCGGCAGGTGTTTAATCTGAAGGCTATTTAATATCTTAGGTATTCATGGTATAATGAAATGCGCGTGTGAAGCTATATTCGCTTCCTGTAAAATCAATGAAAGATTTGAGATGGGCAGATTTATGTACTCTATATTATGATGATATCAGTTTTCAACTAAGTTTTGAGGAAATATTTAGAATCATAATTATATTTTTAGTGAGAAGCTCATTTGTAAGTTTTAATACATAGCACTAATTGTTTTGATATCTTCGAATGAAAGATAGCTTGAGTAAAAATCGGATGCAGGATTCCAAAAGTTCGAATGGAACAAAACTTTGTCACAAGGCGGAAAAAGCTGACTCCAATTGACTCCGTTGACTGAAAGTTATTCAAATCCTCCAGAATTAGCTGTTTTTTCATTGAGTTGGAGTCAGTTAGAGTCCCTGGAATTAGTCGGAGTCAGTGAAGTCGTGGAGTCAGCTTTTTCCCCCTTGGAAGTCGTAACAGGTAACATGTTCGAGTTATGCTACACAAATAGATGATAATGCCGCAAAGAATAATAGTTGCTAACAGAAAATTTACGTTGACTACAGCTCAATACAAAGTTTGCTCCTTATATGTTGTTTTGAACGTTTTTTATTACAGCTTACTGACTGCTCTTAAAAAGCACGCATGTATAGAGAACAAATGAACTGTTAATCATCGATATCACAGCTGCAATTGTTCTCGACTACTTTTCAATGAAATACGAAACCAAAAGTCATCTCAAAGCACTAATGATATAAATTTCATGATGAAAATATCTAATTGTTTTCTTCTAAAGATGTTTTCCAATATTTTGAATTAATAATCATCCCAATTATGTAATACAAAGCATATTTCAATTTTTATGTTGAGTTCCGCAGCCAAGATTATGGATTTCTTGAAAAGATTATTCGAAGAAAAATAATGTCCACGAATGTTTGGAAAGGAATTAAAAGGGTATGAACGATTAATGTATAAGGCTGCTCACCGAAAGAAAAACTTGATAATCTATGTTCTATAGAGTATTTTCGGTAACTACCAGAGCTGTTCGTGTATACTAAGCACAATATTCACGCCTGAGCAGTTCAAACAGCAGCAATAAATCCTGGCACTCTTGCACACTAGACGTCAATTTCTCTATAAAGTACAGCTGTTCTTGTTCAAAAAACACTAGTTGATCATTACTAACTAACTGCTTTTAAAGAAATCCTTCCCTATCGTCTTTATTTTTCATTTTTCTATGCAAAAGTTGATTTTTCATGTAGCACTAAACGTTACATACCTCATCCACATGGGACTGCATCGTTCACCTTTGTATTTGTGCGCACTTTTGACCAATTAAGTGATTTGCGTTGCTACCGTCTAGTTGTCGCGTATTAAGTGCTATTGCAAGATATACCAACAATCTCTAAACAAAACAAAGTTCATAAACATTTATTTCCATTGATGAATTATCATTACAGAGTCTAGATATAAAAGATTTTTTCTTCCTTTGCTTTCAGTAGGCAATACGAAGCAACTTTCGAATTCTCTTCCCTTATAATATGTAGCATAAAATTGTCTAAAAATGCTATGAAAGGTTTTACCCATACACTATCCTTCATTGGGTAACAGCCAACGGAATCATAGCGTCAAATATATAGAGCTTTCTAGACAATCTCGAATAGTGTTTTTATAGCTATTTTTTATTCGTCTATGAGCTTTTATTTGAGTGAAAACCAACTTCAACCTGTTGGTAAATCAGTAAACATCACGTAGTATAATTCATTGTTTAATAAAGAAGATCTTCGTTAGCAATCTTAAAAAAAGAATGGCTCCAAAAATGATGGATGCATATAAAATTAAAAGAAAATCATTTGAAAGTATCTCGTCAGATTTAATGATCCATCTGGAATCAGGATATCATATGTTGTTTTGTACAGCGGTTTGCGTCGCATCGAATAGTATACAAGATGTCAAGTTTTCCTCAAATTTTTGTGTTAAACTCAATCCAGTACAGGTATAGAAGCTCTTTAATTCTCTATAGTCTATAGTTTTCATCGTTGCTTTCTTTATACTTAAAAATGGTATCTTTTTTAGGTTTAGGGTTTTCTTGACTACGTAATATTCCAGTGGTTTCAACTCTATGCTACAAAAAAAAAGAGTTTCAAAGTAAAACATTCACAAAAATTGTACATTATAGAGCTCTATATGTTGCACAAATAGTATCATCTGAAACAGCAGAAGTTGATTGTCAACCTTCAAGATTGTCTCATATAATTGTCTATTTTTCTATATAAAGGGACTATATGAAATCTAGAAATAAATTTAAACTTATTTTACATGGAAGTTTAAATTAACTTCAATTATATTTATATTAATTTAAGTTGAATTTAAATTTGTTTGGTTGTCTCTAGGGAAAAGAGCAACCTTTTATCTGGAAATCGTGCTATCAAATTTATGTTTATAAGTATTTTAGTATCATTAGAAAACAACATGAAAGAAGTACGACTCTTTTATATAGACATTTTTATTGTAATGATCACATTTTAACATATCATATCAGCTTCTCTTCTTATTTTTTATTTTTTTTGAAGTCATGAATTTTAACAATAGGAACGATCAATTTACATTTAAAAAAATTTATTAACTCTAGCAATATATTATAAAAAACTTAAATTTGTTTTGCATGAAAATTTGAATTTAAAATAAATGAACATGAAAATGTGCCTCCTGTTACATATGTCTGTCACTTTTTAATGGTTTTGGGAGCGAATTTTTTCCAAAAACTTTCAGCATTCAATTCTCTATAAAGTCCTACACATATAGTCAATGCAGATATAAAAGGAAAAACTTATCATAGTAATATTACAATAGTTTATCGGTAATAACTTTCGAGGTGTTTATATTAATATTGGCTCACGGCTTTTGCTGGCACTCGAGCAGTATGTAAAAGATTCTACGTAGAACATTTATTTTTCAAAGAACTAGTCCTTATCTTGCATGCTTTACCTTACTAGTAACACATAGACTATTTCAAGTAGCACTGCTTCAGAA
The DNA here is from genome assembly GCA_905250125.1 of Rotaria sordida. NCBI lineage: Eukaryota > Metazoa > Rotifera > Eurotatoria > Philodinida > Philodinidae > Rotaria > Rotaria sordida. Next base: position 25,414 of record CAJNOL010001951.1, on the reverse strand, counting down.
TGCATCTAGCCTTGCATAGTATCGTTTAGTGGCGTTTGCACAAATCAAAACCATACTCCAGGAAAAGATTCTATGACAAGTTGCCCATATTTTTCCAAAAGATATCTAGCAAGAAGCTAGGAAGTCATTTATGCTTGAGCACCATTATTTTCTATTACTATGAGTGTGCTATGAAACTACAGGAAAATTAAACTGCTGTACTTTTCTAATCGTTCACTGTGACCGAAAAATACAGAGCAAAATTTCAGAGTTAGAGATATTTCAACGAAATCATCCGTTTTTCAGATCTATGTGCTCATTTTCTTTTTTCGAAGAATCTCTTACGATTTTTATCTTCAGCCTAGGATTTTAGATAATGCAAGCACCAAGTAGCTCCTTTATTCCACTTCGTCATTATGACTTGAACATTTTCTAAATAATCCTAATCATAGAGGCATTTTAGGAAATATACGATTTTTCCAAGACCCATCAGCTCGAATTTTGTTGATATTACAAAAAGAGTCATTATGCAATTAAAATTATTCACTCTGAAGACAATATCCTAAGCATATTCTTTGCCAAAACTCATTTGAAGAGAATTCCCTCTACGAAAATTTCCTGAAGCACTTATTTTCTATTCAACATCATATCTAATTTTCAGCGAGGTCAAACCTTTTCGAATAGTAAAAGAATACATTTCTAAATTATTTTTTTTTCTTTGGAACTTACAAAACGTATTAAGAATTCTTATTGCAAACGCTTCGTGAGAAAAGTGGCTTTACAGTAATGAATATCTCCTATTCATTTTATACAGAACTTCGGAACATTTTTGTCAGCAGGAAAATAATTATTATGATGCGAAAAAAATACTATACAAGCTTGGTGGTACCATTTAAGGATATAAAAATCCACTGAATACCGATGATCAAAAAGGCCTTCTGAAGAGAATACAATTTCAAAAAACTTACGTTTACTTGCTGTATTAGTGTGAAATATTGTGTGTTGACAACAAGTATATCACTATAATGTATCGACGTTGTTGTATGCAAGAGATAAAAGCATCACATGGCTTATATATACATCGTTAAATAAGTTTGGCTTATGCGCATTCATCCGTTTAAATTAAATAACGTATGATCATATATTATTGAGAATCCTTGGGTTTTTTCACATGAAAATGTTACCTTTGTTTTGCTTATTCTCTTTCTCATCTATCGAGCAGCTTAAAGAACGGAAAGAGAGAGCGAATCGAAGATTAGAAAAAATGTGCTCTATACCATGGTCTCACTTAGTTTTTTTTCATTGTCATACAAAATCAAAAAAGTATTGGGGCTTCACAATTATGGAAGGAAAGTTAGCAGTCAATTCGAGTTGTTTTCAAAATGATTCGTTCCATTTACTGAGTCACTTCAACAATACTGTGAGGCAGATATAACTCAACGAGCTCGATCGAAAGATGAACTCAGATTTTTGACGACAGTTGCTAGAAAAATATGAAACCTAAAAGTACGCTTTTAACTATAAATCATCATCATCATCTATTAAACATTTTAGTCGATTAGTTTATAATAAGAATGAAATTGCTTGCTTACAGAAATATAGACGATTTGGCCACGAGTAACACAAAAGTTTCTACTTCTACTTCTACTTTGAGCAAAATATATTACTTCATGATATGCTTGAAGCTTATCCTCTATTACAAGTTATTCGAACATTTACCATGGTAAAATATTCCACGTAGAAAAGAATTTATTTACTTGTTGTAAATTTATTTCGTCAGTATTTTTTGATTCTTTACCAATAAAAGCTAAAGGACGAATATTTGATGTTTGTAGAATATTCTCTTGAAGATAGTATTTAATTACTTAATTTTCAATCAAACAACTCAATATAAACAAGTCAAAAACAAATTAATAAAATTCGACAATTACAACATGATGATAATGATTATCATCAAGGATATAAACATTCACAAGCAGATGACATTGAAGTTTTCATATTTTTTCAAATATTTCTTCGCTCTTTATTCATCATTTTCAGTTCTCCATACGAATAGAATTACAAGAATTAAAACTTTCGTTAACCATTTTTTCATTGTCATTGGGCTCTATCACGAATATCCTCCAGTAAGATGAAAACATATTTTTGGACAGTTAATTAGAATTTTCAGAGGTTTTTCAATCAACTCATGACATTGAAAAAAGTTAAAGTTCCGTAATAAAAGCGTATAAACAAAAGCAAATGAATACATCAATGGAAAATATTTTTCACAAATCTGCAGTTGGTTTTTTAGCCAGTTGGACGAAGTGTAAGAGAATTGTAGTGACAACACTCATGTTTTATGATGTGAGAAAAAACAATTTCACAATGATTATTATAAAAAACTCTATAACTCTTTGTTTATTAGTAATGTTCCGTAAAACAACATGTCTACAGCTTGCAAATCTAGTACTCTGTTAATTTTCAAGAAAATGACGTTCCACACTTTATCAATTTATTTTCAAAAGCTACACAATAAAGGAAAAATTGTGAAAAAAAGATACTATAGTGTTTTCGAGCTCACACAATTTTCTAGTTTTGAGTTTTTCTCTCTCTTTGTTATTTTATAACATCATGCAATTATTCAACCTGTACAAAATATTCTGCATATTCTACTTGATCTCCTAACTTCTGTAAATACTTTGTATACATTTCGGACTTTAACAATAATAAAAGCACATGGAAAGTGACTCACATCAACTTCTATAACAGTTTTTCTAATATACGACAGATCAAGACAAATTTTATCATCTCCAAAATATCTTGTTTTACTGTATTTTACCATTATGATCAGCTAGTAATTGATTTTTCGATCAAAAAGAGAGGATGTATCCTCTACGAAAGTAAATTCTGAATGTCTTTTAAAGGGATATTGCCTGTTATGCAGTTTATAAAAAAACAAAGTTCGTCTCACATAGCATCAGCAATGAATTAATTGAAGTAAGAAAAATAAATTCAATAATAATAATTGATTTGTGAGGTATTAATAACATATACCTTTAGTTTGAATGATTATGGAGCTGTATTATTTAGTTTCGTTGAATATTAAGATTGATTTAACCGTTTTGGGACGGAAGATGCTTATTAACGTCCTAATCTTTTTCTCAAAATAGACAAACATAATATGCATTGAAAATCAGTTCGATCAGACAGAATCGGTTTTCTGTCAACTTCTCATTGGAATTTTTTAGTATTTCTAAGCCGTGAAACGAATACGAATAGACAACGATTTCGATATGCGGACAGTGACCTATCATGAGTGTTGGTAGCGTGGTTTAGAAAACTACTAAAGAAAAATGAGATTAAAAAAAACAAAATTTATGTACAGTAATGGTTTTATAGATGTATTGCAAAATAATTACTATGCTATTTTGCTATTGTTCGTGTTTGAAATTAGAATGAACAGGTCTAACAAATGGCACATAACAGATGGCCAGCGTTTGCGACTTCTGATTATGACTATCTAATACATTTTATTCAAAACTAAATACTTAATAGAATATAACGACTAATGTCACACATATGATAATCCAAAATTTTGATATCAGGATTATTGTTTTTACCTAAGGAGTACAATGTTAACTGCGCTTATTTTAAAAGGCCATTTTCTTTTCTAATTTACTTATATATTTAATAGTTCTTCAAGAGCAAAATGTCAACAAATGCAACCAAGCCGTAGGTATAGTATGATAAAAAATGTAGCGAAAAAATTTTTGAATCGGTAAATCAGATAGCTAAAGCAACTATGACATCCAGATTCCAAATTAGTATAAGAGGATTCAATATATGAATGTGCGCTACTTCGGGAACAATATATACTACATATGAACTTCGACATATTATATAGAATTCGTTTCGTTATGGGGGGATCAATTGGAAATACACAACGAAGAGGAAAGAGAGCATAAAAACCATCAGATCGATCGTTATATTATTTTTTTTAAACTAATGTAAAGATTAACTGTAAAGAAACCACGCATTGTATATTGTTGAAAATGTTTTTTCGATGAAACGTGGATTGTTTTTAATATCATGTTTTACAAGTAATGTTATATTTGGTACATTTCTTTTGTCAGCTTTTTTTCTACAAACTATCTTATAAAATATCCAAGCGCTTGTAAGAACTTACAACCAACAGACACATGTAAGTGTAGTAGGATGACAGATTCAGTCTGTCAGTCATTTCCTCTGTTCTCGTTAAGAGCTATCATAATAGAATGAGTTCTTGTCTATTAAGAAGTCATCCAAACATTTGGTATTTCATTAATTTCATGCAAATGAAAGAGATATGAGTACAATTCACTATGAATTAATGATCTGCTAGTGTATCGAAGATAGAAAGTACTGACCAACATGAATACAACGTTGTATTAACGTCAGTAAAGTTAGCATCAGATTCGATAATTCTTGTCCGGATTCGTCTCCTTATCTGTGCTATTATTCTACAAGGTATGTGAAAATGTTTTTCCAGGGGTTAATGCTGTGATTTTAAATAGAGTCGATAGCAAGTTTTATACCAAATGAAAGCGCGTCAAAAATAGGATTTATCAGTATTAAATGGTAAGGGTTCTACAAAACTTCTTATATCAAACATAACAAATCTTTAGAAACAGGGTGCATAAAAATGGTTTTCTACGGGAGTACTGGTGTAACTTTAAATAAGGTCAATAACGTATTTTATATCAACTGAAAGGGCATCAAAAATGGGATTTATCAGTATTCAATAGTACGGGTTCTGTCAATCTTTTTATATCGAACATAACAAATTTCTAGAAATTTTCGCTACTTTAATATAAAAAAATTTCTTTCATGAGACAGTTCAAAAACTAAATTCGATTCAAAATGATGATTTTCTACGAAGTAGTGCTGCAAAAATTTCTAGAAAATTGTTATGTTTGATATAAAAAGATTGACAGAACCCTTACTATTGAATACTGATAAATCCCATTTTTGATGCCCTTTCATTTGATATCAAATGTGTCATTGACCTTATTTAAAGTCACACCATTACTCCCATAGAAAACCATTTTTATGCACCCTGTTTCTAAAGATTTGTTATGTTTGATATACGAAGTTTTGTGGAACCCTTACTATTTAATATTGATAAATCCTATTTTTGACGCGCTTTCATTTGGTATAAAACTTGCTATCGACTCTATTTAAGATCACAGCATTATTCCCCTGGAAAAACATTTTCACACACCCTGTAGTTGGTTGTACTGGATGTAGAATTTAATTCTGCATCGAATGGTGCTATTTTCAGAGGGAGCTATCAAACAAAAAGTGGGAATTCATGAAGATATTCTGTTTGAGAGGAGCTTTCACGCGGCATTTCCTGTCCAGATTCGCCTCTTTATCTGTGCTATTGTTCTGGTTGGTTGTTCTGGATGCAGAATTTAATTCTGGGTGTGGGCGTGGGTGCGGTTGAATTGAATACTCATACTCACACCCACATTTCATAAAAAAACATTGGATAAATGGATTCAACGAATGTAGTTGTGTATAGATAATCAAGGCGATTACTTTGAACATTTAATGAAATAAAAACTTGTTGAGCTTATTTATGTATTTTGTATTGTTGTGTACGCTAATATGAATAAACGATAAAGTCTTAAAAGAGGCGAGAGAAAAGAATAAAGAAAAGAAGAAGAACAAAGAGAAGATCAAGAAAAAACTACATATTGGAGACAATATTACCTAATATAACCGGAAGACATGATAGGCAAACTGGTCTTATTAGAATTTTATTGTTATGATATCAATAGAAAAATGATCAAATAGCATAGAAAGAAAAAAACACTTTTTTCTCTATCATTCTAAACCAAAAGAAAGTTTTTTTAAGCTTACTATACGGTACAAAAATGTCATTGCCACTACTTTTAGATACCCCTAAGTATCTCAAATGATGAAACGAAACCTTAACAAATATATATAATTGTCTTTTTTCCTATTTCAAATGTTGAACTTGAATATAAGTATATAAATAATTTTTCTCGTTTTTTCAATGAAGAAAATGTTGAACCATAACCACGCATCGTCTCCGATTGACATTATAACTTGGAGCTTACAAGTGACATCACGCATTATCTGTCGCTTGACAAAGAAACAGTAATTCGAAAGGCCTCGGGTTAATAAAACTTAACTGATTAATTAAATTATTCATTGATTTATTCTCTTTTTCTTTTCTTGATTGTTGTTTCTATTCTTTATTTTTCTTGCTATTCTTCATATCCTTATTTTCATTAGCAATATCAAAAAAAGAAAAATTAAATATTTGCAAAAAATAATACATATTGATTTGTCAAATTAAATGGACACTCTTAAGGTCAAAGACAAATGATTTCTGAAACACGTTAAGCGTCACATAAATGCATTTACGTAGGAAGAAATAAAATATATACAAAATTGAAATTGTTCATCTACCTCCACCGTCACAAACAGAACGGAAACAGACATAGAGAGATGGGATTATTTTCTTCTCATTATGAGAAGACTTTCTAATGGAAATAGATTTTCTCCAGTAGCAATGTAATTAATTCAATGAAAATTTCTCTATCCATTTCTACCTTCATAAGCACCCAGGTCAATGATGCTCGATCGTAAACGGCCGTTCACAAACCAAATACGGCGAAAAACGGCGACCGTTTACGTTAGCTATTTACGGCAGCAGCAAACGATGCTTTGCAGCATATTACGCCAGTCGTACACAGTGCTCGTAAAAGTCCAACGTAAACTACTACCGTTACAATCCGGTGACTGTATACGTCAGCCGTTTCTAGTGGCCATTTACAACAATCGTATATGATGCTTTACGGCATACTACGGCGATTATAAACATTGATCGTAAAATATCATCGGAAACGACTAGCGTAGCAACACGGCGACTGTATACGCTGGTATTATGAAATGTCGTAAAACACAGTGTACGTGAGCAGTATACGGTAGTCGCTTACGGCGATGATAAACAACATTTTATGATGATTTGCGGCCGATGTAAACAATTGCCATAAACAGTCACCGTGTACGACTTCTGTAACAATATGCCGACTGTATACGTTCATCGCATAATATCGCGACGTACCGTCGTTGTTTATTGTAATTCGTTCGATATAGAATCACTATTTGCTATTGTATTTCATCGGAAATAATCCTTAATGTCGGCGAATTTCTATTATTGAATATCAATAACATACTCTCATGATGAAGTATACTAGTCGACAGCTAACAAAAGTTGCGTTTCCACAAAGTCAAGAAAATCTTGGGCTTTGCTTTCTGATATGAGCAACATTCTTATAAAATTCAAGGTTTTTAGAACGACCTTTTCTTTGCCAGTTTGGTGTAACCCCTGCTAGGTCTCAGAAGATATATGAACGTCAGAAACGATATGATGACATATCAACAAGCAAGCTACATACTTCCATAGTTTGTCCATGTAGAAAAAGGCCAAAAATTAGACTGAAATTGCTTAATTTTAGATTAAAAATCGATTAAATACTGGCATTTTAATCTGATTTTAATAGGATCTTTCATTCTGAATGATGAAGTTCAGCTGATTTAAATCTTTTTAATCAATTATATAGTTTTAGTTAGTTTTAGTTGATTGTTGGAAATTGATCGTAATTTCTTTTTTAACCATTTTTGTGTACTCAAAAAGTGAGTACACTCCAGAATCGGTCAGCGTGTCCGGCCGGCCGTCGGGCCGTTTACACAATAACTTTTGAAAGGAGAGTTCGATCGGGGGCGGGTGTGAGTTTATTCTATTTCTTTATCTACACAGGCATCCACACCCACCCTCAGGAAATCAGGACGCAACATTGACTGTAGTGACCTCTGATGCGATGCATGTGAATACAAGATACTCATTATATTGTGTGATTTCGGCTTGAAGTCGGTTAGGACGGACTTTAAGTGAGTTGGAATGGACCCATAAAATGAGTATTGAATTCTTTCATCAAATATTTCTCAAAGTAAATAGCTTCGAGTGGGGTCTCCTGGAGTGAGGAATTCTAAGCTCTATCAATTGACAATTATTTCGAATTAAATGAGGGTTGGAGTGACTTGGAGTGGGTTAGACCGTTTTTACTAATACCCCTAAGTTAGTCGTTTAAAAGGAAAAACGGATCTCATATTTTGGCTGGCCGTAAAAATGTCAAAAAACATATCGACGGACAAAATGGTTGATGGATATTTTGAAGAGCTGTGAATAGTAAAGAATATGATTTATGATATGAGTTTATGTTAATATTATAACAGTGACCAAATATAGATAATGAAAAAACTTGATTCATCACTTTTTTATTTAGCAACTGTAGGTTGTTGTTTTATTTATTTTTAGAACGTAGTAATCGGCTATGGGTGTAGATTTTTCTTTATTTGAATTTATAAATGAAATAGCTGGAGGTGTACCGGGTTGTGCATAACCTTTTGCTATGGGGGTAGCGCTATTATTTCAAGTTGAATACCTAATGAATTTTATACCAAATTAAAGAGCGTCGAAAACTGAATTTATTTGTACTAAATAGTAAGAGTTATCAAAACATGTTAATGCCGAACTTACGAAATTTTCGGAAATTTTACACTGTTTTTAGCATAGAAAATTAAGGCACCAGCAATTTTTTATAGGGAAGAAAAACACTCGATTTTCTCAATAAAATTAGTTTTTTTCATTACTTTTACTAACAAAGACGCTTCGAGATATACTCGTTAGACGCAGTTTTTCACGTTCCATCGGATGAGTATATTTCGAAGCGTCTTCATCAGTGAAAATAATGAAAAAGGCTAATTTCATTGAAAAAATCAAGTATGTTTCTTCCATGTAGAATGAATGTGGAAATATCGGATTTAAATCCGAACGTTATGTGTATTTCAAAAAGTGAACTGGATAGATGAGTCATCCTAGCACGCGTACACATCAGAATTACCCTAGCGAGCTCCTTCTATTAAAACTTGATTTGTATTAATTACTGCTCAACCAATAGGGTTTCGAGGCAAGTGGAGCTCAGATTCGAGTTCGCCACCCTAGAAAACCTCTAAGTATGATCTCTTTGATCGGAAGATGGAGCTTTACTTTTCAATCAATTGGAGCGTAGACAAAAACAGAACCGATTTTGGTTTAAGTATCTTTGCAATAGGTGAGTTGGCCTTCTTGTTTCTTAATTTTTAAATACCATTTTGTAGCTCGTGAAATTCTCTATCGAATGGTATATAATAGCTGAGGTTTTGTTTGATTATGAGAGGATAAGTTTTTTACGAAAACCGGGATAGGTCAATGTTTGCATAGAAAACCATAGGGAATAATGAGTCTTTTTGCAATAATTCAGCAATGGCTCGACAAATCATTCTCATCTTCGAACTCGACTGAGATATTGAGGGTGTGGGTGGGTGTGGGTGTTGGTTATTCTCAAGGGGGAAACAGCGGACTTCAAGACTTCAAGACTTCAAAAGACTTCAAAAGACTTCAACCGCAGTGACTTCATATTTTCACAAGACTTCAAAAGAGTTCTAAAGAGTTCTGAAGACTTCATAGGACTCCAAATGACTTCACAAGACTTTATAAGACTTCGTATGACTTCATAAGACTTCATGAGACTTCATGGGACTTCGTTAGACTTCACAGACTTCGTGAGACTTCACGGACTTCATGAGACTTCACGGATTTCATGAGACTTCAGAGACTTTGTAGGACTTCTTGAGACTTTATAAGACTTCATAAGACTTCACAAGACTTCATAAAACTTCAAGAGACTTCATGAGATTTCAAGAGACTTCAAGAGACTTCATGAGACTTCAAGAGACTTCATGAGACTTCATGAGACTTCATTAGAATTCAAGAGACTTCAAGAGACTTCATGAGGCTTTATGAGACTTCATGAGACTTCATGAGACTTCACAAGACTTCACAAGGCTTCACAGGACTTCAAGAGGCAGATTCCATGCGTATCAAAAAACCTTATAGAAATTACATGAAACTTCTATAACATGCAAAAAACAAAACTTCCCAGGTCGAACATGCACGCTCGTAAACGGTCGTTTACGGAGAAAAACAGAGATATACGGAGGTCGTGCACGGCTTCCGTATACGATGCGCGTATACGGAGCAATACGGTGAGAAACGGATTCCGTAAACGGAGATCGTACAAAAATACGGAGTGATTAAAAGATAAATATCTATGCTCCGTATACGGAGTTATACGACTGCCGTATACGGTCGTATATCACCGTACACGATCGTATCTGGTCGTATACAGCTACCATAACTGTACAATTCAATGAACAACACGTTTTGTGCAATTCACATATATTTTTCGAAGAAAAATAGTGAGTATAAGTTTAAATGGAAGATTTTCAGGCTCATCTTCCCTCGATTCCCTCATTACAGGCCTTAGCAGCCGCGGTCGAAGGTTAAAGAGCGCTGGACACAAATTCTGCCATAGTAACCGACATACAACAAGCATCAGACTCATTTCCCATGATTCTTTAGCAACGGTAAAGGGCGCTTAACGGTGTTAACAAACACGGCTCAGATTGTGCTAGAACATTTCAAAGCTTTCCTTGAAATTTAAATGGTTGGACTATGTTTTTGAATGCTATATATAGTACGGTTTCTGATTTTTGCTCAAATTAATGAGTATATGATACATATAAAAGATGGATGATAACTGGTGATGTATTGATTTACTACGATCGTCATATGAGCAACACAAAGTATTAATTGATCAAATTCTAATTTGAGAGAACCATCAAAACCAGTACTTGATAAGTTTATCAAGGTCCATAGTAGTGCGTTGGGACCTGCCGCAGATACAATGAAGATGTACAGCCGGCTAATTTCTTAAGCAAATCATTGGTTAGAACAAGAACAAAAATAATAGTAATAATAATAGTAAATTAGGAAAGATGAAATAAAAAAAAAATAAATCACAAGCGAATGACAACAACGCAAATAAATAATGAAGCGCCAGTAAAAAAAAATAAGAGAAAAAAATTCTGTTAGAAACACAGAAATAAATAAGACAGATCGATTCTCTAAGGATCGATTATTCTTGAAAAGCAACTATTATCTGTTAGATATTATTCACTTTGGTTATTTTATATTGTTATGTTGAAGCTAAAGAAGATATGAAGTCCATGACAAATCTCAGTAAAATCACCACTAGAATTCTGCTCCCAATAATATATAAATAGATAGATAAAGGTTTGTCTAAAAGTTTTGGTAGCTCATAGAAAAATTTCTTTTCTCTCTGATAAAAATTAAAAAGGCGCAAAATTGGATTGATAGTCAAGCAGTAACAAATGAGTATCAATCTAGATGTTCACAACCATAGCTTAAGTTATAGTGAAGATATATAGCTTCAAACTAAAAGATTTTTTTTCGCATCATTTAATTAAGTAACCGGTGCCCATGATAAACAGTCATATTTTGTATCTTTTTTTCTCAGTTTCTAATATGTTTGTTGAAAAAAAAATATATTAGAAGATGGAGCGCCAAAAGATCTATAATCTACAATAAAAAGCTTATTTTATATATGGTCTTTTAGTATTCGAAATCAGCAGATTTCGAAGTGAGTGAATTCTAATGTTGCGAAAAAGTTATTTTTTATACATGACGAATTCCTTTTTTTTCTTTATTTTCTCTTTTCATCATTCTCATCCATTTTGAACACTAAAAGACCATATATAAAATAAGCTTTCTATTGTAGATTGTAGATTTTCTGTCGCTCCATCTTCTAATATGTTTTTTTTTTCAAGAAGCATATTAGAAATTGAGAAAAAAAAAGATAGAAAATACAACCGTTTATCATCGACACCGGTTACTTGGTTAGATGATACGAAAAAAATCTTTTAGTTTGAATTTATATCTTCACGATAACTTGAGCTTTACTTGTGAACACTTAGAGTGATACTCATCTGGTATTGCTTGACTATTAGTCCAATTTTGAGCTTTTTCTGATTTTTTTATAAGAGAGGGAAGGGAATTTTTCTGTGAGGTACCAAAACTTTTGGTCATCCTTTAGGTAGATAGATTGAGAAATACATAGATAGTTAGATAGATAGTTA
>CAJNOL010001951.1:0-13004 GCA_905250125.1 Rotaria sordida | reverse complement strand
GGTAGATAGATAGATAGATAGATAGGTAGAGGTAGATAGATAGATAGGTAGAGGTAGATAGATAGATAGGTAGGTAGATACATAGATAGGTAGATGAATAGATAAATACGTAGGCATACGTCTTAGTGAAAATATCACTGATGTACGTGTAACTAAAGGTAAAAGGGTCAATATTTTTCCCCACACACACGGCAAAACACGATCTTTTACGACCGTATACGGTGGAAATACGGTCGTTTACGAGCCTAAACGCTCCGTATACGGTCTCCGTATCTCGCCGTATTTCTCCGTATACAGTCCACGGCAATATACGGTCGTAATACGGCCTCATGTATTACGGAGAAATACGGTCGTATACGGAGCGTATATAATATGTATACGATCGTATACGGCGTCGTATACGATAGTAAACGACCGTATACGGAGATCGTAATGATCGACCTGGGTTATCATATAGAGATTACAAAAGTGTTTCTTGTTTCTGAGAATTGTTTCTCGCAGTATATCCATATCTAGAATAAAGATGTGACAATGACACAAAGCGTTGATGAAATTAAAACAGAGAAAATAAACTTTACTGGTATGCGTATGTTTGATTCGATTAATCCAGCATTGGAAAACTCCTATTTTCAGGTGCAAATAAATAACAAGACTAAATTTATACACAAGCAAACGACTTGTTGGTTATTGACCGACGAAGCTAGCCGTTTATCAGCTGATAGATTATCACGAGTGATAGAAATAAACAAAAAGGAATAAAATTCTTCATAAGATTGACATCGAATAAATGAAACATTTCTTATAAAAATAAACCACTTCATTCACAAAGTATTCAGTTCTTAACTATCATGTTTTCTAAGATCCAACAAACTTGAATTTTTTTCCAGTACCTTGACAAACAAACAATAAAAAGTTCACCTTTCTGCTAAAATAAGACCGTCGAAAACAAGACAATTTCATTGCTTTTTTATGAATTTTCATGCACTAAATGTATTTCAAAACTTCCATGAGACTTCATTAGACTTCAAAAGACTTCAAGAGACTTCAAGAGACTTCAAGAGACTTCATGAGACTTCATGAGACTTCATAAGACTTCATGATACTGCATTAGAATTCAAGAGACTTCAAGAGACTTCATGAGACTTCATTAGACTTCATGAGACTTCATGAGACTTCATGAGACTTCGTGAGACTTCGTGAGACTTCATTAGACTTCATGAGACTTCATGAGACTTTATAAGACTTCATAAGACTTTATGAGACTTCAGAAGACTTTATGAGACTTCAGAGACTTCAAGAGACTTTATGAGAATTCATGAGAATTCATAAGACTTCAAAGAGACTTCAGAAGACTTCGAAAGACTTTCAAGATTTCATGGGACTTCACGACTGAAGTCTCTGCTGTTTCCCCCTTGGTTATTCTACCCCACACCCATACCCACCCACACCCACATCCACACCCACACTCCACACCCACACTCCACACCCACACCCACACCCACACCCTTGTCTATCATAGTGCTTTTATGCATTTGATAGAGAACTTTATTGACTATTCAAATCACTATTTAGATTTAATGCTTGATATCATAGAAAAAAAATCAAAAATACGTTTGCCTCATGTGTTTTTTTTGATCAATTTTGTATAATACTAGTAGTACTTGATTTAAACTTGTTACTCACACTCGTTCTTCATCTAGATTAGTATCATCGGATACTTTTTCTGCTAGTTTTAAAAAATTATTATAAAGTTCATCACCAAGTGCATCTTCAGCTATTTCAATATTTGTTGCACTTTTGTCATCAAGTGAAATTTCTAAAAAAAATACCATCAAATAATTTATTTAAAGAAAACAATAATTATATCTTTACTGTATTTTATTCGATTCAAATGTTGTTGATATTTAGTTTGAATACATTGTGATTTACAACACCGTGCCAATGTCGATAATGTTAATCGCCAAAGATGAGAGAAGAAAATGAGAGGTGGTGGTAATGATGGACGTGATAAATATTCACATACTAATGAATATCGTTGAAATTTCCAGATACGATCTGTATCACTTTGAAGACGATCGAATGTATTACTAGGTTAAAATAAAATGTGCAATTTAAGTTAAACATTATTTAGATCGATGGAAATGATTTTGGTACATATAGACCATCGACTTTTTTTTTGAAGATAGTGGAAAAAAAGAATATCTTATGTTAGTAGAAATCAGTCCAAAAATTAAAAATCAAACTCTAATAAAATCATATGGAACTCATTTTCATTTAGCATAATTGATAATCATCGAATTATTTGAAATTTTTACAATCAATTTTTATTATTCTCATTTGCTTTTCAATACCTGAACATAGCAATAAGTAGATTAACCAAGAGTATGCTAACAATCGTCATATAAGCAACCAATAAAATAGACGCTGCATAACCATTTGGTTCATAATTGTCTCAATAACAAAAAAAAAAAACAATCATAATATTATTCAATTAAAAGTTTTCTTTTTTAATTTCACGTGGTAAATGTCGAGAAAATTTTTGTACACCATGTACTAAACCATAAAATGGTACGCCAAATGCCAAGATAAATACAAAGAACATTAACATGAAAAATTTCAAATCATGTACCTTGAAAAAATATTACAAAAAACAAAAGCTGTTAGAAAAATTCCTACGAGATTAACTTGTAAAACATAATATAGGTATCGTTGCTAATCATAGAGAGATTGTTTGATTCTGTCTATCTTGGGACACATTTCGTCACCCTCCTTTTACTTAATTCTCTAGAAATATAATAAGGAAGTAGTTAACAAATTTTAACGAGTCATTATTGATATATGATCTATGATCGTATATCAATAACATCTGTCACGTTCTCTCCTCAGCGTCTGTTATGACTAGAGTTCATCGAGTCCAAAAATTTCTGGGTCCGAACTCGATGGATTCTAGTTACGACTTGTGATGAACTCTAACTAGTGATTATCACAGTCTATAGGGGCTCAAGAAGAAGAATGTAAATTTCTGCTCTATATACTTCAGCACTTCTTTTAGATCGTGTTTTACAAAATCAATTAGATTATTTACCATTTCACCAATCATAACAAGTTTAAGTCCAAGTCGTTTTACAGCAGCAAACAGATGCAATGAACGTATAAACCAAATTCCTAAATCAACTGATAAAACAATATATGCTGCACAAAAACATTGTGACGTTGGAATATAACGAAGTGCAACACCGACGAAGAATAAAATTATAGCTAAAACATTTAATTTATTCCAAAAATTTTTAAAATAAGCCATAATAGCATTTCGTGTTGTTTGTGCTTCTATTGTGAATAGCTATAAAAACAACAGATTATACGTATATATTTATAGATATATTCAAACAAATTACCTGTCGAATTTCTTCGCAAACTAATGTAAATACCCATATGACAAGTATAATTTCATTAATAGACGGTTGTTTACGTCGTTGAAATCCATATGAAACTGATTTACTAGTATTATACTGATTTCCAGACCACATATTAGTTGTACCTGGTTCATTATCATCTTTGTCACCAATAGAGTCTTTACGATTTACTGAATTACTAAATGGTGCACATGTATCCACTGGAAAATTATAGAGTGGAAAAAAATCACATAATATTACATAGGAAAAAAGTAACAAAAATATCATATGAGCATACTAAAAATAAAAGAAAATAAATAATAATACTAAATGAAATTATAGGCAAATTAATTTTCAAAGTGAGATATTCTCTTGAAACAAAACAAAAAAACAGAAACTATTTTTATCTAGTTGAATACTTACTAAATTATAAAGATATTTAACATATGGAGTACGTATAAATGTAGTTATGTTGCAAAAATATTGAGAAATTGCACTTCGTGTCCTAGAAGAATAAAATAAAACGAATTGTTATTATTTGTTTCTATCTAATTCTAATATGTAATCTAGTGTTAATTAAAAACCAAACAATCATTGCAAATATAAGTAGCTGTTGTATTATATTTTTTTTGTCTACAAATCATCTTTCTTGCGTTTGAAAACAGCCAAACTCAACAAACCTGTCAGAAGAAATCATATAGTATAATGAGTCTTACAATTGTTCATTATGAATCGCGAGAAAGACTCGAACGAAGATAAACAGTTTATCAGTTGCTTTTCGCATAACTTTTGATAGGAACATCATAGAGATCTGTGGTTTTCGCTGTTCAAGAAAGAAGACTCAAAGCCATCGAAGCATATTGAAATTTGATTGATCGATTGCTGATCAATCAAATTTCGACATACTTCAATAGTGTCAGATCTATATAATATTTCTATCAAACATTATTCAAAAAATAGTAGAGTACATTATATTTTGAAATGAATATTAGTTCTTTGTGAATGAAGCTGTCAAAATGTCCAGAGTACATTATTCTATAATATTGAAACGTGAGAAATACTATAATTAAAAATTGACGAAAATAGTGAATAAAGAAAGAAAAATAATAAGGATTTTTCTATCATTTTCGAAAAATCATTAATTTGATTATATATGCTGGTATATGTATCATAAATACAAGTCTCTAACAAATAAAATAATAATTGATGAATAATCTTTTTCATTTTCAAATGTTTTGGAACAAAAAAAAAACAAAGAACTTTAATAAATAGAATCTTATATTCAATACCTATCTCCAATCCGCTTTTGTTTTGATGTTTGTCTCTCAAACAAATGTGGTTTATTAATTGAATCCTAAAAATTAAAAAGAAAAATGTCATTTATTGAAAAACACCTGAAAGTTAATTATCATACGTACATCAAGTGCTTTTTTGTCATCTGCTGTAACTGATTCTTTATTGTAACGAAGAAAACCACTATACCAAAGTACAAATGTAGAAAAAATGATAGTTATATGAGCTGTTCGTTCATTAATATATCCAAACCTATATGAAATATTAACTTATTATTATTATGTTTTTTTTCTCGAATGTTTATTTCTAACAAACCAAATATCATTGAATAGATCTTGTACAGCTTGTTGAGCAATAAAGTATTTAGCATCAGCTGCAACAGCTAATTCTAACCATGTTGCATTACCATAAGCTGGAATTTGTCGTATAATTGCTTTTAAACATGCTTTAGAATTTGCTTGATAAAATTTGTCAAGTATTTGTACAGCTAAATACTCAAATTCCTCAGCTGATTGATTGTAACTATCATCATTCTTTTCATGAGCATGGATTTTATATACTAATGTGGCAATTAATGCAGCACCTAAGACATATATATATTTTTTTCTATCTATGATAGTTAAGAAGAAAAATTTTCATTTACAAATTTTATTCTTGCCACGGGGCCAAAATAGTAATGCTAAATCGTGTCGACCTGCTATTACTGACCACAAAAAAAGTTCTCTATCAACATCCATATAGATACCGGAACCACCCGTTAATCCTTTAAATAGAACATTAATTAAAATACATAAATAATATATATAAACTAAAATTTCAGATACAATGTGGTATTCAAATCATTTTTAAAACTCATTTTTGTTTGGTTATATGAATAATGGCTCGGTGCGTAATTCCAATAACGTTTTGACTCATGAAAGGAATCTCTACAACTGTCAAATTGCTTCTTGATCGAGATGATATTCATTTGGTAAGTACTAGTTCCGAGCCTTCGTTCTTGAGATATCGAAATTTTACTAGGTTTTTCAATCAAAAAACTGACAATTTCGACTTCAAACTTTTCACAAACAAAATTCTCAATGAGATTAGTTTATTGATCAAGTGATAACTTTTCTAGTATCTTCTATCTTGAAATATTGAATATTCGAAATTCTTCTATGTGTCAAAGCGAATTTGGTTCATATATTTACATCTCTAGAAAGGAAATAATAGAAAGTTACAACTTACACAATCAACTAATCTTATTAAAAACTTTGTTTGTGAAATATTTGAAGTCGAAAATATCATGTGACCTGAGGGGATCACAGATTTTTTTCTGAAAAACCCAGTAAAATTTTGATATCTCAAGAACGACGGGTTGGAACTAGTACTCATCAAATGAATATCGTCTCAGTCGAAAAATGGTTTGATACTTGGAGATATTCCCTCGTTAGGTTGAAAGCAATACAGGACTTGCAATTGCGGCTCACATTCTTCGCATTAATTTCTGAAAAATGAAGAAACCCTATAAAAAGTTGGTACACTTCTTTGTGCTTAACAGCATGCATTTTCAATAAAACGTAGTGTTCAGCAAGACGACAGTGCTAAGTGTTCAATAGAACCTCTGATCTACTCTTAACTGATCATTGTTTTTTTCATAAATGTTGCTAATTTTTCGACATTATCTTGCTGAACGAAACCTTAGAACTATAGTTTGATCTAAATGTATGCTGCTGATGAATCATTTTTAAGGAAAATGAATACTGCTAAGCACTATGCCGTTTTGACAAGTACTATGTCATTCTATTGGGCATTACGTTTTTGATGAAAATACATACTACTAAGCACTATGGAGTGTACCAAGTATTTTACAAACATACGACTTTTTATGAGGATTAATGAGAAGAATTTTAGATCAGACCAACACTCTAACATCCTTTCTAATTTTTCTTCAATAAATTATACGAAATAAAATTATTCATATTATTTATTTCAAGTGAATATTCATCAATTCATTCGTATCTCAGACAAATTGAAACATTCGAATGCAATCAAATTCATGCATAAAAGAAAAATACCACTTCAACATGCACAATGAATATTTTGCCTACACAATTTTATCATTTTGAACATTTTAATTAACTGAGAAAATAAAAAATTATCTTTGATAAAAATTTCGCAGATTATACTTTTTAACAAATACGTATAAAACTTACCTTCTGAACGTACACTACCACCATGATTACTTCCTGGAGGACTATGATAACATCTTGGTCCACAACAACTACCTAATTCATCGTCACTTTCATTTTTAGATTCAGGATTTAATGTTGAATCTTTTTGAGAAAGTGCAGTATCAACTTCAAAAAAACCTCCTATTAATGGTTGAATTCTTTCTTTATATAATGTTCGTAATGTATCGTGAGAATCTTGTACTAAATCATGAGTCTATAAAATAAAAGTAACAAAAAAAAGATATATGTAATTAAAATTAATTTACTTCTTTTTTTTCATGATTATAAAGTGTAAGAAGTTTATCAACATCACGAAATAAATCAGTTAATGAAAAATCATGATCAAGAAATAATTTAACAAATGCTGTTTGATTACGGATAAGTGCCAATAAAAATAAATCATTTAAATCAATATTCTAATATAAATAAGAATAATAATAAAACAAACAAACATAGAATAGAAAAGAATTTTTCAAAAGAAATTCATTTCATTTTTTTTTTGCTTTACCCAATCTGCTTCATTTCTCATAATATAATTTCGAGCTATATCCACACGATTCCATTCTAATGCTAAATGAAGTTGTTCACGTTTTCGTTGCATATTTGTTTTACAGTCATCAATACCAGAAGTAGCTAAATAAACAAAATTTTTTTTTGTTAAAATAAATAATAAATTAATTCAATATATATAGTTTCTTTCTCCTAACCGTTTAATAGAGTTTGTAAAATAACTAAATCAATATCAGGTTCAACTGATTGATGTGAACTAAGACTGATTACATTTAAAAAATTTCTTCGAGTATGAATACATTCATAAACTGATTCAAAATAATCAGTTTTATCAACAGAATGCGCACTATTATCCGTTGTCCTTGGTCTTTCATTTGAACCACTAATTGCACGAAGTTCTTCTTTAAGTTCTTCACGAAGTTTTATTTTTAATTCATCGTAACGTTTTGTTAAAATAACTGGATCAATACTAAAACAAAAAAAGACTTAGTTTTCAATCAAAATTCATCATAGGAATCGTATTCTTCTTTATGTTATCAATAATATGTGTTGAAAAAGAAGTGGAAGAAAACCCAAGAAGAAAAATCCAGATTTGGAACTTACAGCATTTTTTTTTTGGTGTTGTGATGCTGATACATATTTAGAATTAAATTTGAAATTAAAGTGATGGTTATGAGTGAGAGTTATACTCTTTTAATTCGATTTTTTCAATCAAGACAAAGCTACTCAGTATTGCAACCAGTAACGGTAAACGGCCGATTCGGTCCAGTCCGGTCAAGATTTTTTTTTTCTATTTTTTGGTGGCTAAGAGTATCAATAGGTAGATTTTCCATGATTTTTGGAGCCAGCTAGGAAGATAGGATCAAGTTTCTCGCCATAGCCTTGAATGTCTATTAATAATCATGTCCCAGAAAGGCTCCTCGGTGTTAAAACAGAAGTCTTAAGTAATTTGTGTAGTGATTCATAGTTAGATATGACTCATATAAGGCGAGAAAAGTCAACGATGTCTCACGCCAGTCTGACTGGTCTAGAAAAAGCTCTAGCGTTTGTTGAAAACAATGAGTTTTTTAAAAAACTTGACTAAACATGTTCTGGAGTCGAGGAATCCGAATCTCTAATCGGTTTTTCGAAGAGTGTGGGTGTGGGTGTTTCGTTTGAAATAGGCTTTCACTAGCTGGAAAAATCGAGTAGCCATTCGGGCTTCTCAATCCCAAAAAGCTTTGGTCAAGTTTTATTTAAAAAACCATTATTTTCGAAAAATAATCTTGTCTTGATTGAAAAAATCATATTAAAATAGTATAACTTTCACTTACAGCTATTACCTTCATTTCTAGTCTAATTTCAATTATGTATGAGCACTACAGCATTTTGTAGTAAAATTTGGTGCTCAGATGCTGCTGTATTTAACTCCTCAAAAAAATGTCAAACTCTACTGGATCATATTGCCGACATCTAAATTAATCAAATATATTTCTGATGGAAAGAGGAAATCTTGTATCAGACATTTTTTTTTCTGAACAAGTTTGAGACGAAGGAAAAACTGAAAATCAAACACACTTTTAAGAAAAAGCTCTTGCAATTATACTATCCAGCAAAAAAACTTTTAATGTTGCTTTTTGTAGCATAACAAATGGCTTTTTCAATGGTGATTTGAAAGTTAAATTTGCTCTTGATTTTTATACTATAATATTAATTTTTAAGAAAGAGACGAAATAATTTATTTCTGCTAAGTTTCTGTGATTCGACATAGTTCGAACAAATAACGCAAAAAGAATTAAAGTCATGCACAGTTTCTTGAGATGATGACTAATGTTTTTGAAAATTCATAGTTCTAGCAAAAGGCTTCATTTTTCAAATCGTTTTAATTAAGCAGTTCGAAGTTAATCTAAAAAAAGTTTTTTATGAACTATATTTCTGTATATTTTTTAATAAAATTCGGTCCACGTGCCGGAAATAATTGAAAAATACCGATGTTCACAGTTGCAAAATTTGTAGTTCGGATATTGCTCTTTCCAACAGAAAAATAATTATAGTTGCTTTAGAAGTCACTAATATGGTCTAAAGAAACTTGACATTTTTTTTCATTTCTTTTGCAACTCATGTTAGAACTCAATCTCGCATTGTATGGAATTATTTCTATTTCTGATCCACTATCCCTATGAAATAGAATTATTCGATGAATTTTTAAAATCTCAAAATAAATCACTTTTAGAAGTTAATGTGAATATATGAATAATTCTCTTTTCATTCATATTTACTTTGATGGTGTTTCATCATCAGATTCAATTTTTGTACGATATTGATTATAAAGATGGAATGCTTTAGCGAATAAATTACAACAATGACCTGTTCCTTCGAGAAAAACAACTGGAATGTTATTTTCAACAACAGCTTCCTTGACTATAAACAAATGAAAAATGTTAATTTTAAGTTTTTCTTTTGTTTTAAATAAATAATCTTTTTGTTTTCTTTTTACCTCTTCGAACTGTATTTGGACCACCCTCGACAACAAGAAGAACAACAGGTACTGGATCTATATCAGAAGAAAAATTATTATTAATAAACAAGATTAAATTTTCATATGAACCTGAATTTTCTGATCGTAAAGATGAAGCTTCACATAAACTTGCATATTGATTTAAAGAATTTGTTGTAGCTTTTGAAGAAAAAAATCTACCAGATATAGCTTGTTCAAGTTTAGCTCGAAAAGCTATTTCTCGACCATATTTTTTTTCACTTCCATCATCAACAAAAATAAATTTTGTATGATTTGGTTCAAGTGGTGCTTCACCTTTTATATTACTATGTGATTCAGCATAATGTACACATGAGCCATGCACATCAAGATCCTGACGACCGGATACACAACCCCAAGTAGCAATACCCTAATATTATTTGATTATTTTTAAAAAAATCCTTTAATTACATAATACTTACAATTAAAGGAATTGGTCGAAAACGATCAGGATTTATTTGCACAATCTCACCGACAAGTTTCATAATACCTGTATTCATGCCACCTGTAATAATCCATGCACCTAAAATTGAACAATAGAAATAAAATCTTTTTTTTTTTCAATGATATCAATTAAAAATTTTAAAAATTCATAGCAAGAAAGTTACGCTCTATTATTTATCCCATTTTGTGACACATTATATAATTAACATATGTCATAATTCATACAACGAAAAAAAGACTTAACTAAATATCTAACAGTTCTTTCATATATATCAATTTTGATGACTATTTTCAAAAATTAGCAAGAAGTTTTTAAACGCAATGTTTGATATCCTAGTTATTTTCTCATTAAAAACTATTTCACTTTTTTAATACCAGTTGTTCGAGCAACTTTAAGAAGGCCACGTCGGAGCGCTCTTAATAATCTTGGTGTCATATTATATTCTTTTGCACCACCAGTTATTGATATGACAAGTGATGGACGCTAAAAAAAATCTAAATAACCTACTTCATCAAACCAGTGTCGATTCAAGAATTCTTGAACATGCATAACAGGTGCATCATTTGGTATACGAATAAAATCTGCTTGATGAGATTTATCATCAGAAACTAGAAAATAAATCTAAAAATTAATTTGTTGTTTTGAATAAATTTCTTTTTCATACAAGTTATTGTTCCATGTGATTTAACACCCACTGATGTCAACAATTTATTAAGAGTATCATGATTATAGTTCGGTACATCAACCGATAAAATTTTATGTGCATTATCAATAAATAAACTTGAAGTCTGTCCACTTGCCATTATAAATATATATGTGCTATAAAAACACCGGACAAATCTGAAATAAAAGTAAAAATTTTTATTATTATTTTATTCTTCTCTCAATCTACATTTAATGCCTATTTAGTGGAATTAAAGTAGATATTGATGTATATCATATATCAAAATAGGCGTCGACTGAATATATCAATTTATATAGTAAAAAATATATTATATCAACTTTGTTACATATGAAGTTATCGATATTTTTTCACACTTTTCGTTGATGTAGAGAACGGAAATTTTTATCATATACATATCTAATCAAGATCCTTTATTTCTGGAAGTTTCAGTTCTCTAGCTATAACTACTGATAAAATACATTGACAAGATTGAAATACTTACATTTTCGTACTCGATTTTTACATCATTTTCACTGTCTAATTAAAATACAAAAATGAATATGAAAATTTATGTATTTCAATCTTGTTGATGTATCTCATCAGTAGTTATAGCCGGAGAACTGAAACTGTCACAAATAAAGAATCTTAATTAGACACATATGTGATCAAAATTTTAGCTCTCTATTTCAAGAAAAAAGTATAAAAAATACTATTAACTATTTATCATTAGTTACTATAAGACACCCTTTATATATATATATACAGGAAGAGAGAAGTCTACTTCATTAAAAAAAAATTGTTATAGCTATAGCTCTTAATATACATGCTTCATTATATGCTGAATCTTGCGGTTAGTTTTTTTTAGTAGCAAATGATTTTACCATTGCTAAATCTTGCAATGACACCATCGCTGACTCTTGAGACGAATTTTTGTTTGTTACTAAATGGCTGTGTTATTCAAGCATCTTCTAGTAATTATATTTTTATTCATGTTTCCGTTAATGTATTGAGCACTCGCTCTGTACATTTGTTGTCCATTGATTCCTCGCATTCGGTAAAAGTCTATTGTCTGCGGAGTTTTGCAGTTGTAATCGAATTGTAGTTTGATTTTCTCAGTGCAGTTAACGTACATGTTGGTACGGATTGCTAATAATCGCTGTTTTTTGTTGTTTTTTCCATTGTTTCGCTGCAGTATATCGTAAAGCGTCTATGAATTCGATTGATAGAGTGATTTGGATTATATGAACATGTAAAAATGATATTTTTTGGAGCTGGCAAATGTTTTATTCTATTTTCGGTGGCTTGGGTACGTTGTATATTTTTGTCGTGTCGATCGCTGTGATGTTGCTAATTTTTTTATATTGATCGTATTGTATTTATTTTCATTAGACAGATCGCACAATTTTTGGATTGTGGTGTATCGGGGCTGTTGCTTGGTCATGGTTGCTCTTTGCCATTTTCATAAGCGGTCGCATTTGATTACCTTGGTCTGTTTGCCTCTGGGTTTTTGAATTTACGCAAAGAATATGTTGTTTATTGCGGAGTTTTTCAATAGTATGTATTGTCGTATAATGGCTTATGGAAATGTGCTGTTTGTATTGCATGTCATATACGCGTCGAGACTACGTTTGATGATGATGTATACAATATCGTATGAATACATCCGTATGGATGAAGGTTCTTTTATTTAATTGTTGGTACAAAGGTAGAGGATATTAAAATCGAGTGGAGTAAGTATATGTTTCTTAATTTTATAGTTTTTGTTGACTTATCATGTAATTTGCTTTGCTTTTTTCTTATTCCGAACGTCATTTGCTTTGGTCGTAATAGAAAATATGTAGAGAATAAATTTTAATCGTATACTTTAGTGTTTATTTTGTTATATATTGTGTTATTATTATTTAGATTCATGTTGTTGATTGAATGCATATAGAAGAATTCGAAGAATTTCTTCATCAGACGTCAACGTTAC
>CAJNOL010001950.1:301-50401 GCA_905250125.1 Rotaria sordida | reverse complement strand
TTGAATTGTAACACTTAAACATTTCAATTGAGAAGATATTTGAATAATGAATTGTTTAAATTCATCGAAATCTATATCATATAAACAAAGAGTAATATGTATTAAATTAGGCAATGTCATCAAGATTTGATGTTCAATAATTTCATCTGATTGAGATATATAGAAACAATATAGATGAGTAAGTTGAGATGTACAAGAAAGTATATACGTAAGTTCATTGAAAGTATAATGATGATAGATACTCAGATATTTAATTCTAGAATATTGTTCATTAGTAGCATATGATATAGCTATATCTGATTCTTCATATTCTGATATTACTAATTCAAAGTATTTTAAGAAAGATAAACGAAAAATAATTTGATAAATATCCTCAAGATCATCAGAACAATACTCAAGATAAATAGTTAATGAAACGGGACGAGTTAAAGATTTTAAATGAAAGAGAAGTATTGCTAATTTAAATGTTGAAATTCTATTAAGAATAAGTGATTCAAGACGATTAAATGATGAATCAATAGTACATATATTTAAGAATTTATAGAGAATTGATTCATTATGAAAATGAAGTGAAACAATACGATGTTTATTTGGTATGATAAAATTTTGATAATAATATTGATTTAATGATTGTGTTTCAGAAGAAAATTGAATCTTTAAAAGAAGTGATGAACTATTTAGAAGATCTTCAAAACGATTATTAAGATTCGAAAATACTTCATATATATATCACAACCATTAAGATAATCAAAAATTTCATAAAATATTTTATTCGATAAATTTTCGATGCAATTAACAGATCTTCTATATGCTATCAGAAAAAAAAACATATTATTCAATTAAGAAATTTATTTTTATTTCTTACTTTTCCTTATTAAATACTTCTAGAAAGTATAATAAACAATGTGAAAAGTTTATCAAATATATAAATTAATAAGAACTCACTCGATAATTTTGCATCAGAAGATTGACTAAACTTCAGTTGTTGTTATTTCTTTCGATTCATGTTTATTTTTTTAAGAATTAGATATAATCTACAAAGACATTAAATATTTATACCTCGAAGTATCTGTTTTTTTTTAAATCTTCTTTCACATTTTTTCTATGCCTAAATGTAATTTTTTTTTCTTTTGTTAATCATAGTACTGCTAATCTCGAGTGTTGCTCATCGTAATATGGGTGTTTAATTGATAAGAGAAGAGAGAGAAATAGAATTATTTACTCTTCCATGAATTTCGTTGAATGCTTTATCAAGATATTGTTGTATCAAAGATTATGTTGCTTTATGTTTATCATCAAACAAATAAAATCAGCGACCAAAATAACTGTGACACTTCCTGTTTATTCATGATGTATCACTTTCTGGTTCTCGTCTCTTTGTTTCACTGTTTATTTGCTCTTGATATGTTATCACTTATTTGTCACTTCTTGTGTGTGTCTTTCTTCTACGACGATTAATTATCATTGATTACTTTATCGTTTGTCTCTTCTCTCCTCGTGTTTAGATTATCTCCTTTCTCTCGTTTCATATACAGGACAATACATGATATAAAACAGATGGTCGTAATTTTAGTAGAAAAATTAGTCATAGAATAATAGATAAATTCTGAAATTTTATGTTCCTTTGGCTTTGTTTTTTTTTATTCATCATAATTCTTTTCGTTTGTTAAATACTAGCCTTTTGATTTTTTTCTTTGCTCTTTCTTTATTATATTAATGTAATTTAGTAAAATATTTATTATATCTCCGAATACTTTTTACATTGTTATGGTTCATTCTATTTGTATTCATAATTGAGTATATTTTCTTTTTGTATTTATTTTATTTCTTATGGATTGGGTACTGATAGGATCCTGTAGGGGTCGCCAGTCTTCTATATGCAAATAAAAAAAAAAGAAGATTAGATAAAGAATATGCTACAACAGCATCGATCTCAATTTTCGTTTTTAAAATCATTTTTATATTTAATTAGATGGTATTTGAGTTTCTCTCGAATATGAAATGTGGTGCGAAACACGAGTCTCGATATCTCTGAAAAAAACCATTCTTGAATGAATGTTGAATAGTGTCTCTGATCAAGTTCTTTACGTTCTACCGAGCCAAGACATTTCCATCAATCAACTGATCAAAGTTAAGGTCGGGTTGAAAAGTAGCCATGATAAAATTCATCCCTACGAAAATTCTACAGATGCATATCGACATGTTTCTAAAGAACGTTTTCTAGTGATAATTTAATTATCTCCATGATTAGTTATCTATTATCAGCTGTTTGACACATGAGCAGACTGAATGGCGCATAACATTCGTTTATATTTTCGATTTTAATTATCTCAAAACCAAAAAGGCAAAATTGTCTCATATTTGTCATTTTCGGAAACTGTTCAGGATTAATTTCTGACAATCAAAATGTTCTTCTGATTGATTGACTCATTAAAATAAAACTGGATGAAAGTTCTTCAACTATTTTTTGAAGTTAGTGTCGATTGTCTCTTTTTTGAAAGCATTTTTTTTTTCATCATTCAATTCAGAATTCATTTCTTGTTGAAGAAAAAAGTTCGCTGGAATCGGTTTTCATTGCTCAAAACTGGCTTCAAGAAATGTTTATTCGATAAAAATGCCATTATCAACTTTTCTTTTATTGACTCTCATGATCAATTATCAGGGTCTATAATATTCATATTTATCTAAACAAAATAGAATCTACAATGAAGAAAAATACAGTTTTGGATAATCGATTATCATTTCAAGAATGAGTCTTTTCACATTCATACAATTGTATCATGTTGTAGATCTTGTAAAGTTCTCTATTATAGTTTTCAATTGATTAAAATATACTTTGATTTCGGTTACACGATGTGCACATGTCTTTGTATGAAGTAAAAACTGGGTCTTCGAATTTTGATTTCAAATTTTGCGCATTTATAGATATTAATTATAATAGTATTCATAAAATAATTTACAAGTTTTGAATAGAGTTTCTTCAAGATATAGATCCTTTTCCATAATTTTTTGACATTTCTATATCTCGGAAAGACTTTGTTCAAAACTTTGATATTTTTTTTTTAATCGAACCTAATATAGTTAGGATCTATACACATGCATGAAATTTCTGATAAAAAAAATTAGAAGATGTTCGATTTTCACAAAAATCGAACATCTTGAAAAATAGACATATTACAAATTTCATAGCTTACGAGGGAAAGTTCTTAGGTGTTATACTCCGTTTTGAATCGACAACAAAGACATATGTCGATTTGAAATATCTTGTTCTTAGATTTTGCACAAAGATGATCGGTTGCTATAATTGAAATTGTCAAAAACTGTATAATACAACCGCAGATAGCATCAATTAATTAATGCTAGACGATAAGATCTTAATCGATCATTTATTTATTGAAATTTTTATAACAAATATTTCCAGTTAGAAGGGGTTTTGTTTTTCAAAGTTTGATCAAATCTTCCTTTCGAAAACGATCACTCAAGTTCAATAGAATTTCATTTGTTTTTATAAAAAATAAAAAATCTGCTAAACTTTTTCCTTCACTTTATTTTACGGTGCTCATAGTCACCCATTAAGCCTAAATTTTTAGAAATTTTGATGTGTTAAAAAAAAGTTTACATGGTGTCATTTCGACAACTTGAAACATTTAGATAACTTTGATTGCTCGTTTTTTTTGTAACCATATATTTATTAATAAATAAATCAGTTCGAGAATCTCATGTTTTAGAAAATCAAGATATGAGAAATATCTTACATTTATTTTAAATGTAACACAAACCTATGCGAAAAAAAAACACTTTAAACAAGATAACTCGGTCATTAATTTCAAGTAGAAAATATTCTGAAAATCACAAATTAATTTCTTCTTCCATAAGAAAGGAAACTTCAGAAAGATTCAGACATGAAATATCTTATGAGACATCCTAATCATTTCTGCGAAAACAATTGGTTCCATTGTTTTGATGCAAAGCATCTAAGATGTCAGACGTTGCGCAAAACCTCCGGATGTTTACGTACATAAATGAGTAGCGACTATACAATATTAATTTCATATTTATAATAAAAACTAAATATATCCTATTTAAATAGATGTCCTATAATTCTAAATAAGCAATTGTTTACATATATATCATTAGCAATAATTACTATAGCAATCTTTTATGTTGCTATTGGTATATTTATTATATTATTAACTTTAGTAAGATCATTAATGATAGGTATTAGTACAAAATGAACTATAAATAGAAATCTATGTTAATAATTTAAAGTTTTATGTAAATTCTATCAAAATATCTTTTGTTCAAAATTAAATAAATATTTAAATAGGAGTATTTTTAATTTTTTTTCAGTGTTTTATAATTCTAATGAATAGATAATTTGTTGATTTAAATTAATTTTTTTCTCAACGAGTGTTTGTTTTTGGAACCTATAATATTATATGCTCGTGAAATTTTAGTCATTAAATATTTCTAAACTGTTGTCGAAGTAAATGTTCCTGATGATAATTTAAACAAGAATTATGTTGAAAATATAAAATATTCACAATTTTTATTTACTAGAATATTGATTTAATAAAATTTGATAAAAACTGTTTGCTTATAGAAGCTCGGAAATACTTTCACATGATATTATTAAAGGATTTCTTTGATAAGGAATTTTACTTTAAAGATAGTTTTCTTCGAAGAAAATTTGAGAAAGATCTGAATAGTAAATTATTTTTTTTGTAATAAAATATTTATTTTAATAAATAATATGATGTAGTTTTAAGTTCAAAATTATTTCTATTATATATTTATGAATTTCTTATGTAACTATCTTAAGAAGACCTTCATAGTATCTTCAATATACTCATATTTGCTTTTATCTAATCAATTGACTTTTATAAAAGAAAAACAACAATCTTATCTAACCTATATGCCATTAGGCTTATCTTGTCTTTTTATTAAGAGTTTCGTATGACTTATTAGAAATACAAATAATCAACTTTTCAACAAAAAAAAAAAAAGTCTTGATTGTGATCCAATCTTTATAGAATCAAATGTTATATACGTATATTCTTTTCTCTAATGACTATATTATATTTTTCTGATATTTTATCTTCTACACTCTCGCGCATAGAGTATTATTTTCTATAGAATGAGAAAGTTCATGAAAAATTTTGATAGAATTATGCAAGTAAGAAAAAAATCTATGAAAAGTTTTTATTACCATTTTTTTCTCTTCTCAATGATATAATTAAAAGAAATTTTATCTAATGTATATTCGATATTTAAAAATATTTATTTGACATTGGAAAAAAAAGTGATTTCTTTTAATAAAATTTTGATAATGTTTAAAATAATTCTTTTTCTTTTTTTCTTGATCTATTTAACATTAAATTTTATGATTTTGTATTTCTTGTTGATTGAAGTAAATTAGATGATGTTGATGATCTTAGAATTTTTTGTTGATTATTTTTACAACGACATGGTATATAATGTAATTTTTGTTCATATATATAACCATTAATTATATTATGTGATGATGAATAGGGTTTTTTTGTATTTAATAAATATTCATCATTATTACAATTATGATAATAATTATCTTTTGTTTTATATTTAAATTTTTGTTCATTATTTATTTTTAATGATGAATTTTTATAATTACATTCACATATTGAATATCGATCATAATTTAATTGATTAGATTTTGTTAAATTAATATTATATAATGAATTACTTGTACGTCGATATATTGAACGAAATTGAGATGTTGATTTAAAAGATTGTTTTTGTATAGGATAAATATTTCCATTATTTATTCGTTTTTGATATTCCCAATAATTTGGATGAGCAATCTTTAATTACGAAAAAAAGAAACAAAGAAAAACATGAATGCATGAGAGGAACTTATTGAACATTGACATCCTTCCGTTTTTTATGTTTTTGATAAGTCTATTGTTACAAGTTATGTTACCATGATATTATCATAATATGAAACTAATCTACTTACATTTAATTGAATCTGTTGTAATGTACGCATAGGTGAATTTGTTCGTGCTAACATTTGATGACTTGATGTACGTAAACTTAGACTTTGATGTTTTGTATGACAACATACTTGTGTTAATTCACGACGAAATTTTCGATTAAAACATGCAAAAATAAAAAAATTAACCTAGGAAAAACAAAACGAAAACCAATAATTGTCTTTTTTTTTTAAATGCTAAAAAATAAAAAACAAATTTTTTTTTTTTTCGTACTGCACTATTGAATAAAATAAGAAAATTTGATATATCATAACAAATATAAAGCCATCTATGATTTCGATAAAACATATAGATATAGTGAAGTATTGATGCTGGTACTTGACATATTGTAAATAAACCAATTAAACATATAACTGAACGTGTTACAACACCTTCTCTAAAACGTATTGTATTTGTTTCACGTGTAATTCGTGTATTTTGTCTATAGAGTGGTGTACAACGTTGAAGAAAATTTGAACTAGCATGAATACTTCGAATAAGTTCAACATTAAAGTATGATAACATTAAAAGTGGAAGAATACTTTGAAAAAGACTATAAAGAACTTTAAAAATAAAAACAAAAAAACATTCAATATTAAGATTGAATAAATAAGATACACAAAAACAAAATGTATTACTTACTAAGATGGACGGTAAATTGATAAATACTACTATTATGTAATTTATTGCTTATCACAATATGATCAATATATTCTGTATAATTTTCAAATACAGATAATTCTTCACGTCGTACTTCAGTTTTATATTCAAAAAAACGTGGTAATGAATAAATAAAACCCAAACAATAAATTGTCACAACAATATAACTTAAAAACAAAAAAATGTTATTTTATATTTGATATAGATTATACATACGAAAAAAAAAAAGAATAATTTATATTTTTGTCGATTTAATTCTAACCTAGACATGATAGTTTTTTATATAAATATATTATTTTCTTTTTTTTTTCTTAATTTACATTTTATTTCTTTTATTTTTAGATTATGAAAAACAAAAATACTACAATGAATATTATTTAATCTTTTTAAATTTTATCATCAATCTTATATTCATAAATGTGCTCAATAATGTTTAAATGTACTTTCTTATCTTATCTTTGAACTAGTAAAGCCATATAAAAGATTAAATATTTTCTAGGTATTCAATTAAATTAATAATTTAATTCATAATGAAAAATAAATAAATAATATATATATATATGGTCATAAAAATTCATTCAATAAATCTTAACATAACGAATTTCTGTTATGCTGCGAGTGTTCATTATTTTTTTGGTTTTCTTTTTCTATTCTATAAATGCACTTACAATTTTCTAAGATATTTTTTTTTTTCTTTGAAGATCAAATCTATTTTAATCTCGACGACATACATTCGTTGAAAGTCTGTCTAGAATTGCCCTCCAAGAACAACATGGATAATAAATCTTTAGATGTTTATATAAAAATAATTAACTAACCAGGCTCTTTTTGAACCATGTGTATAATGAAGCATTGGCCATTTAATAGCAAACCATCGATCAATAGCAAAACCAATTATCACCCAGACACTTGTAAATTGAAACCATATAATACAAGCATAGACATATGGAAAAAGATATTTATGAAGTGTTGATGAATAAAATGATTCACTTTGTCGATTTGGAGGAATAGAATAATTAATAGCAAAAACAAGACCCAATAACAATAGACAGCTATCGCTAATACTCAATCCAGCAAGATAAGTCGAAACAACACTACGCTATTCGAAAAAAAAAGAATCAAACATATATATATATGATTGTAGTAATATATTTACCATTTGACGACGAGTAAATATATATACAGAACATAGAGCAAGAACAAGTCCTATTGAACATATAGTTGTACCTATTTGTAATATAATCAAATTAAATTATTGATTATCTTGGTTTGTTTTTTTTTTTGAAATAAAATAGTTTTTCTTACCAATATAACCAAATAAGTAATGTGTAAATAACATAAGAGACATGTCCATTTGAACCATTATTTAAATATATCGACTATGAGTAAAAACAAAAGAAAAAAGTATAAGCATTGCAAAAATCGATATATTATCTATTTGAATAAAACATCTTCTTCCGTTATATATTTTTTTTTTACAATAGCACAAAGATTATCTTTTCTTTCTGACATTGTCGCAACCAATTGTTGGCTTTTCCCTCGTTTTCTTCTTTTTTCTTCTTTCTCTATATTATTACATAAAATTATCTTCTTATTCTTTATATAGATATATATATATATAGAAAGAGAGAGAGAGAGAAAGAGTCATATATAACATGTTTTGAATACGAAAGATTTTTTTTATATAATATAAAAAATCAGAACTTCTTGGTGACGTCAATACAAAATGAATGGCATAAATTTATGTATCGAGGAAAAAGAAAGAATAATAACATAGTAGTTTTATTAAGTGGACTCTCATAGTAATTTAACGTATATCTAAATTATCAACTATTCTAAATATATATATATAGTTGATTATGAAATATCATTCATATCAACGTAAAAAAAATAGAAATAAAAGACAAAAACAAATAAATTTAACACAGTTTTCTGTATTGTCGATAATTATCATAATATTAATCAAAGAAATACAATAAGATGATGAATAAGAAGAAGAAGAAAAATTATACTCTCGAGTATGACTGATAAATGAATACGAAGACATAAAGTGAACAGAAAAGTATGATCTATCATATAATTACACATCATAGCACATTTTAATACATGGTAGTTAAAAAGAAAGTAGGAGTCAACAGGTGTAACAGAAACTTTTTTCTCTTGAACTCGACATGACATAATAGGTTGTTTATGTTATAGGCAGATCAAAAAAAATTATTCCTTTAGTTTTAATGCGTACTTTTATATTAATCAAAAGAAGAAGTTATCAAAGAATTTTTTGAATATTTATCTATTGATCTCGAATTAAGAGTGTATTTAGGTACAATACATCGAAAGAATATAAACTTTAAAAAAAACTTCAGAAACAAAGTAAGTAAAAAGACGGTAAATCATCATTTATAACTATCTAAAGCTTTTAGAGTTTTATTAGAAGGCATCATTTCATATTGTAAAAAAAATGTTTCAATAATACTAAAAGATATCAAAAACCAATTATCTTCATATATATATGTATGAAAAAAAACGAAAGATTCATTTCATTTTTCATATACAAAAATGTCTATGTATCAACTAAGGACAATCTTATATTAACGTAAAAAATTATTATTTTATAAGGAAACATTGATTAAAGTTTCAACATACAATAGATAAGTATCTTCTAAAAAAACCGGAGGTTTCTTTTTTTTTGTCTAAATGACATACTGATTACAAAATCAGCATGAAATTTCCTGTTTGATGCACATTAATAAGTCATGAACATGCATGTATGTATTTGTCATAAAAATAAGTTCAGACAAAGCTGAAAATCTCTATCTACATATCAAATACAGAGTTTTGTAAAATGAAAAGCTAAGAAAACAAAAAAAAAACGCTTTTTTTATTGATTATATTTAAAATAGAAAAAAGAAACAGTCATACATATTTATACTTTTATTAACCATATAATCGAATAAAAGAACAACTAATAATAATTATAAAACATATCAGATGTAGTAAAATGACCAAAACACAAAAAAAAAAAAACGCCTATATAACATAGATATATCAGAATTTGATTGACAACTACGAATTATTTATCATAATTTTAATTATTTAATGCATTAATTTTATTTTTAAATTTCTACGAGAATAAACAACAAAATCTAAATAATTTTTGTCAATAGAATGAAGGCATGTAAAGTGAATTATGTTAATCTTTTAAAACAATTGTTAATATGATATACTTACTATATTATGAGAATAATATAGATAAAATATACTAACATAAAAAATGACTACATCTATAAAATATAATGATCCTTTGATATATTTCTACATACTTACAATAGTTTGTTATTTTATGTTTGTATTATCCGATAATATTGTTTGTTTAACAAAACAAAATAACATTTTTTAATCTATATAAAATAGTGATTTTTATATTGAATATTGTCTCTCAAGTCCTTCTCAAGTATTCTCATAGGAGAAGATATTAAACGACATGATTGACAATAAATTGGTTTGTTTTTTTTTTTTGCTAATAAAATGATGATCAATTATTGTAATATCAAATAAATGATTATAATATTATTGAAATACGAAAAAGAAAAACAATTTAAAAACATGAAATAAAATACTTTTTTTGTTTTTATTGATTTTCATTATGAAATAACAAAATTTCAATAATTAAAAAATTTTCTTTAGGGAAATTCTTATTTAAATTTTCAACAAACAAAAGAAATTACATCTATATTATTAGGAATCAAATATATTCATTATAGAAAAACGTTAGATAGGAATAGAAATACTCATCAATAAGAATAACGTTAGCTGTCATAAACATTCCAATATGACATTTATCTTCATGATAGAAATTTTCTCCTATTTATAAAGAAAAGCAATTCTGTTTACTATAGATATCTTCACATGATATATTAAATACAGAATTTTATTAATACACTGTCAAAAAATAATGCAAAAACTGTATAATAATAATAATACATGTTCCATCAAGACAATATATTTTCTATTTATAGTTCAATAGGATAATCAAATGTTATTTATATGTTAATTAACTATGATATAGTCTGATTATATGAAATGGATCTCGTATATTAAATATTTATTTTAATATTAGTTAAACATAAAATTTTCACAGACGAACCGGTACGTCGAATCTTCACATATTCCATATGCTAATATCTGATTTCAGACAATATATATATATATATATATATATGTATATATATATCTATATATATATTCATATTTATACGTGTTTTTTTTTCAATCATTATCAGAAAAAAATAATAATAAACAACAAAAAAAAACAACAAGCAAAGACAAAAAAAAAAAAAAGAAGAGAAAAACCATGGCAAAAATGAATATTAAGAGAAATACTAATACAAGATTTATCCAAAGGCAAGAAAAAAGAGAGAAAGAGAAAGAATTCACATGTTATAAGAAGACATATAGAATATGTAAATAATCACAATATGCAGCGGAGTGTATGTGGGTGAATGTGATTTTAATATATAATTGTGAATAGTCTATCAGCAGTGTACTGGAAAAAAAAAATAGAAAAACAAAAAGCATCACAGATAGAAAAGAAGAAAGTTCTTTTTTTTTATTGCACATTGTGCATTTTCTTTTCTGTTGTTTCAATTGTTTTTATTGTTGTATCATTATTTATATTTGGTGTTTGTATTCGACATATACGTTTTACTTTTGCACGATGATTTTTAAACCATAAACGTATATGTTTTGATTCAAGTTTAGGAAATTTTGTTCGATATTCACCTTCATTTAATTCTGAACATATACGTTCAATTAATATATGATCAGGATGTGTTTCAATAGCAAACCATTGTTCTAATTTTGGTACTTCAGATGTTGGATCAATAAATATACGATTACGTCTTGAACGATTATAATCAAATGATGTTGTTGTATTTAATATTTTAGTTGAATTTAATGTTATTTGTGTTGGTAGTGGTGATGTTTGTTCACTTATTGAACTAATATTATCATCATCATTACTTTCATCTGATTGTGTTTTTTGTTGTCTTTGTTGTTTATCTGTTAATGATATATCAAATGCTTGTAAATAATTAAAATAATAATTATTATGATTTTGTTGCTTTTGTTTTTCATCACAATCAATTTCATCATCAATATCATCTTCAATTTCATCAGATGAATCAAGTTCACATTTAATTGATTGATGATTTTGTTCATCATCATGATTATTTATTTGATTTGGTGATGATAAATTATATGATTGTTGTTGTTGATGATGATGTTGTTCTTGTTGTTCTTGTTGAATTATATTATCTGTTGTATTATTACCAAAACGACGTTTTTTACGTTTTAATGCAGCACGTGCATTTTTAAACCAATATTGAATATTATAAGGTTCAAGAGCTTTTTTTCCTAAAATAAAAAGAAAAACAGTAGTATTCAATATGAATATGAAAAACAAAAAAGAATTAACCTTTTCTACATGGTAATGAATTAAGACTTTCACATATAGATGCAATTTGATAACGTGTTGGATGTTTTGTATCAGTAAATATTTGTAATAAACGTGGCGTTTCTTCATGTGGATCAAATGTTGTACGTTCACGTTGTCGACGATTATATGCAAAATCTTTTATTGTCGATGATGATGATGTATTTATTGATGGTGTATTTATTGATGTTGAATCATATTGTTGTTGTTGTTGTTGTTGTTGTTGTTGTTGTTGAGCAAATGATAAAAGACT
Source organism: Rotaria sordida (assembly GCA_905250125.1). Taxonomy (NCBI): domain Eukaryota; kingdom Metazoa; phylum Rotifera; class Eurotatoria; order Philodinida; family Philodinidae; genus Rotaria; species Rotaria sordida. The sequence continues at coordinate 37,986 of CAJNOL010001950.1, read as the reverse complement.
AGCAAATGGATAATTTATATATGATTTATTTGAATTTAATGTTGATGAATATTGTTTTTTTGAAAGATTTAATGGAGTATTATCACTGAAAAAATTTTTAATTATTAAAAATAAAAAACTTTGTTTTTTTTCTTTTCTTTTTACCCATCGGTTGTATTTGAATTCGATGATGTAAATGAATAACCATTTGGACTTGTTGTTGATTTTAATGATGATAATTGTTCTTGTTTATTATCATGATCATCAATATCATCATGCATTATTTGATAGGTTTTATTAACCAACTTAGAATAAAATAAAGATTTTTACAAAATTATTAATTTATATTTAAAAAATTTTTTTTACATACTTCTTGTTTATCACGTTCATCATTTACTAAAGGCATTAAATGTTTTAATAAACGTACAGATCTTTTATCTTCTAATGTATTTGAATATCTTGAACAAAAAAAAAACGAACAAAATTATTTTTTTGTTATTATTTCTCGAATTTTCTTACTTGAATATACGAATTTTAAGTATAGCTACATTCATAAGATCACCTAAGATATCTTGAACAGTGACCATTCGATTTTCAGTTACAGTTGAAATTGGTAATGGATTCCAATTTTTTATAAGAATTTGACCTGAAGAATAATAAATAAAAAAAGACTTAAAGTATTTCGAATTATTATTCTGACGAGACGAATATTTTTCCAAGTATGAAGTTGCTTTTAGTATAGAGATAATCTTTACATAGAAATAGTTTTATTGTAAAAATTTCACATCTTTTCATAGTTCCTATTTGAAGATACACCTATGGTAAAAGTGTATCTTGTACACCGGCAAATTTCGCTGTTCTTATTTCAAAACAATATGACGCATGGAAAATATTCGCTCGTGACTAGAGACATACAGAACCAAGTTTTTTTTTTCGCTCTGATAACTGTGTTCCACTGATGATCTAGCGTCGATTCTGGTAGATTCTTTTCTAGCAATTCTGAACTTGCTGATTTTATTTTTTCGTACTCCGGTGTCGATTCAAGTGATTTAAATATTTTGGGTTCCTGCTGACATAGATTCAATTAAAAAATAAAATAAATAACTTGTAAACTAAATTCAATTAATAAAATTTCTTTTCATTTTTTTTTACAGATCGATTGATAAAAACTCTAAGGTTTGAATTTCATCGATCAAAATCAAATCAATAAAAACTATAGTATTCCCGATGTAACTGAACAAAGTTCAAGGACAATGATTTCAAAAAAAATTTATTTTTTTTTTTTTTTTGTTTCATTTTACTATAGCTCGTAGAAATATTGACACATTTCTTAGAGAGGTTTGGAGATCATATCGAACACATTTAGACTTGGTGATTTCTATTGATATATTAAAAAAGATATTTATTGTAATGAATATATGTAAATGTATGATTAAATTTCTATATAATGTTTGTCATAACAATTAATAGAAAGAATAGTGTTTATTTAATGTATCTAGAAGATCATAAATAAATATTTTATTATTCTAATCATTGAAAAACTTCTTGATACTTAGAAACTATGAATGATGATGTCAGAAGGAAAAAATAAAAACAAAATACCTTTATTTATCTCTTTTAAATAAATAAATAAATAATTAATTAATTTCTCTTTCTTACCATCTGCTCTTTCATCTTGTTCAATTTTACCAACATCACCTTCCATACTACGTAAAACAACTGATACAATTTCATGAAATTTTGTATATGCCGGTACAATTACAAAACCATCTTGTAATACACGTTGTGGACACTCATCTCGTGCAACCACACAGTGTACCGGCAAAAATTTATTGCTTAACGCCAGACCTAAAACAAAAGAAAATGAATTTTCACACATTGATTTTTCTATTATTAAATATGCTCTCTGTCTCTCTCTCTCTCTTTCTCTGTCTCTTTTGTTGTTTTTACTGATTCGATATTCAATTATATGAATATTTCATATCCCTAAAGCAATATATAGAAACTTACCTGCCGAAAGTTTATCCAAACGGCGAGAAACCATTTATTAATTCTTTTTCTTTTTTTTTATTTTTTAAGTACAAAAAGTTGAAAAGAATAAAAAAAAAAGAATAAAAAAAGACGTTGAAGTAAGATCAAGTTAAAAAGAGAAAAAAATGTTTGAGTGGACTGTCTGTTGTTACTTGAGTCTGTCAGTTTTCTTTCTTTTTTTCTCTTTTTTCTTTTTTTCAATTAACAAATCCTTTTTCTCTTCTTCGCGCTTCAACGAACGAAGAAGTAGAAGAAGAACGAAAACGTACAAAGATAGATATGATATACGAAAGTGATCGGGGGGAGACCACTCGCGTTTTCTCTCTCTTTTTTTTTCTCTCTTTCTCTCGTATACATATTATACTGACAACCAATCAATTGATGTCGAACATATTCGACAAGGGTTTGTAAATCATACCATTTCTTCTTCTTCTTCTCAACATCATTTTTATTAGTCAATATTTCGTAACACTCAAGCCTCACTGAACCGAAACCATCGACTAGTTAAAGCGCGCGCGCGCGCGAATACGAGAAAAAGAAAAAACCTTGCCAACAAATCAATAAGGACACCTTCGCTACATCATCGTCTTGTGATGATGATAATTTTCACCAATTGCGTTCTTTTCTCTCTCTCTCTCTCTCGTTTACCATTTGCATTGATAAGTGATTATTGCAATAAAACAAGATATCAATCATTGCCTATATGTCATGTTTTTTTTTCTTTTTCTTTTTTCATTTTTGTCGAATAATTTGTTTTATCTTGATTCGTTCGCTCCCGTTTTATTGCACAACGTTAACCAAGCGTAACCATGCTACTATGTATATGTATGAGCTATAGCATCCAATCGTATGATTGCAAGCAAGAGAGAGAGAGAGAGAGAGAGAGAGGGAAGAAGAAGACGACAATGCTGCCGCAAAGCAAATTGACAAACGTCATAAAGTCTTCTTAATTTTTTTTTCTTTTTCTTTAACATTGTATCGATCTGTCAACATATTCTTCCATGTCTTAAATCAATAGGACAGGCGTGCGGGCACAAATGTGAGTGCTATTGCTTTACTCAATTCCACTCGTTAGTGAGATAAAGTATTGCAACCTATATTCAATTTCACTAGCCGCTTCGCCTCATCCACTGTGATGAGTAACAACTGTTGTTGAGTGATAATAGCTTTTCAATCGTTATATCGACACCCAATAAAATTTCAATGCGAGAAGTAAGAAAGAAAGGAATATATACATATACACTCACATGCTGAATTGAACAGGCCAAGTGACGACATTGTGATTTACAGGAGAGAGAGAGAGCGAGAGAGAGGTTAAGCTCTATGATATTTCTTTAAGAATGTTAATCACAATAGCAAACAACACAGTCGTGATTTCGAAATGAAGACGAAGCCGGCTGATGCCATTCTCTCTCTCTCTATCGTCTAGAATCTTGAATAAAAAGAAGAGGAGAGAGAGAGAGAGAGAGGGTGAAAGAAGTATGTTTTAACTAAAGTTGACATACGGATGCATTATTTCTCACTTTTTAAAAAAGCGAGAGAGAGAGAGAGGGAAAGGAACCGAGTCGGAGTAGCAAGACGCAATAAAGAAGGAAAAATTTGAACGTTTCAACCAAACGCTCGATGATTATCCCAATAACAACATCATAGTATGTGTTGCGCTCCTTTGCTTGAGAATGGGTAGGAAAGACGGAAATGTGCTTGAAAGAACTTTGAAAAAAAAAGTTGTAGTGGTAAAAGAGAAAGTGAGCGCAAAGCGTTTGAAGAATTTTCTTATTGCTCTTTCTTTTCACTTTAGTCTGCAATTAAAGATAGCAACTAACACATACACATATATGCTTCAGCCGGAAGACATTAAAAAAAATGAATTTTCATTTCGAAGACACTTATAAAGCAAACGTAATAATAAGAAAGGTAGTCGTTGTTGTAAAATCCTAGTGTGTGCTAATCACAGTGTGAAAAGTTGATGGCGGAAGTGCGTGGTAAAAAAAAAAAAAGAGGTGACAAATTTATGTGTGCGAGCAATTTTGCAATAGACTACAACTTTCAAAGATTAAAACACGCAACGTTATGAATCGAAGAAAAATGAACATAACAAATGAATATGACAGACCGGACTCTTGTTTAATTCTCTTTTTTTTTTCTCATTTTGTTTTATTCTTACTCTCTAAATTATTTAAAATGCTACGCACACATAGAAGCTTACTCACTAGCTGACAAACGATCTTTTCTTCTATTTTATATGTATATTAGTAATGAACAAAGATTACCTGCTAAAGTTTTATGACCAGCAAACAAACAAAAAAATAAATAAGATCCAATAGACAAAAAATTAAATTGTATCACTAACAATAGTCCTTCAAGCTTGTAAATATCGTAATTGATAATGATAGAAAAAAAGAAAGAGAGGTGATGATTAACCTTCTCTTATCACTTGTGCATCTGCTTTTGTCGTGGATGGATGGATTAGTTGATGTATACGCTGTAGAAGAAACGATGATGATGGTTCGATTTCCATTCATATAAGAATAAGAAAGAAAGGAAAAACGCAACACACATACGTCTCAAATCAATAGGAGAAAGAGATTAACTTCTTTTTTTTTTTTTTTTCTTGAAGACGACAATCTGGTGCCTGTACTATGTGCGTGCATGTGCACGGCTGGTGCTCGTCAATGAAATAAGAACGAAATGAGAAAGCGAATATTATCAATATAAGCTAGTAACTAACAAAGAAAAGAACAGAAGTAGTCGAAGGAGGTGGCCACTCGTCATAGTCGCTTGATTGATTTGCTTCAATTTGTTCGACATGACAAGAATGATCTGACAGACAACATGCATACATACAGACATGTACTTATTTTGTATGACAACAACTGGTGCATATCACACTCATACAAGAGAATTATATTGTTATTATTATTTTTTTTTTTCATTTTATAAAAAAGAAAAGAAAGCAGATATTTTCATTACATAGTCTATAAGATCTACCTTTTCTTTTTTTTTGTATGCGAATTCTGCCGATAAGCTCTTTGTTCTTGTTTTGTTTTTTTACGAAGTAAGAAAAGAAAAAACACAGAAAGAACGACAATGACTACTTGCGTATTATCTCTTCTAATCTTGACGTGTATATGTTTAAAGAACAACGATTCATATTTTTGTCTTTTGCACTTTCTTAAGAGATATCTGCAAATTATTTATTTACACTTAACATTAAAACAAAAAAAAAAAAGAAAAAAAGACCTAAATTAAAAATCTTTCTTATCGATTATCCTTTATACATATGTTGACAATTGAATACATTTATTTTCTAAATAGCGTGACAGATCGAGAAGTAGAAGAACAAACAATTTCTTTTTCTTTTTTTTTTCACACGCATTCGCCGTGACGAGAGACGTACGCATGAAAATTAGGATAATGGCAATTTTGATTATCGTCGTCCAACTACTATTACTACTTATGGTCGCGTGTGAAAAAAAATATACAATAATAATAATAATAATAATAATAATAAAGAAAAAAAAAAAACTTCCTTACTTAAACGACAAAAGAAATAATATTCGCGTCTTGTCAACGGGTCACAACAACAGCAAATTTAAACATCTAGAGCGATAAGCTATCATTAATCTTTGATAGAATATAAGAACGGAGAGAGTAGCATAAAAAATATGCAGGTGAAAAAAAAGAACCAAAAGTAAGTACACCTGTCCTTCTTGTTTTATTATTATTCTGTGTAGATCATTATTCTGTTATACAAAGAATTGGATTAACGTTGCAACCCTTTCATTGACCTAACACCAATGAACATATTCAAATAAAGAGAGAAATGAATATGTACACATATATATATATATATATTATCGCCTCTTCTGGTAGAGCATACAACTTTAATCGATTGAGATGAAGGAGAAGAAAAAAAAAGAAGAAATGGATTTCGGGTAATGATGAAGGTGGTAGTGGTGCGTTTGTGTCAAACACATATATACAAATCGCAATCAATTCTAATACACATCGTGCAACGGCCCCCCTCCTTTGCTCGAGCCGAGCGGTAATCACTTTTTTTTCTCTCTCCAAGTAGCAGCAGTCGAGGCGATGTGTTCACTAAAAATTCATTCTCGCCCGTCAATCGAGTCGTTTTTTTCCCTCACCTACTTTCATCATCTTTGTGTTAATCGTCCATTTTTGATAAGACGCTATACTCATTGTCGCTTCAACAACGTCGTCTCGCTACTTTTTCTTTTTTCGCTCTCTCTCTCTCCCTCTCTATCGTTTTTTTTTTGCTGTTCGAGAGTTAATCTAACATAGAATTGAGCACTACTGATTTCTTTTCTTCTCATCATCATCATCCTGATTTACGAACCGAGCACATCATATAAGAAAGAGATACTTGTAGCTCGACACCATTGGTAAAGGTAGATTATACAGAAATGGAAGCGGTAACAATGTCAGTTATAACAGCAGACAGAACGAAAAGAAAAAGGAATAGAATAAAAAAGGAGTTTAATTGAGCTTTCGCTCACTGAACATAACATAGTGCATTCAGCTCGATAAGCCTAAGCCGATGTGCAACACATTATAGAAGCAAAAGCATGAAAAGAAAAGAAAAATCCGACAAGATGAATTTCCTTGATGAGATTAGAAGCTGAATGTGTATATATATGTGTGTGTTGCTCTTCGCTTTTTTTTTTTTTTTTAAAGCAGATTATTTTGTTGATACTGTATATACAATGTATATTTGTTTCTTAATAAAAACCATATTCAGATAAAGATAAATGATTATTATATTTATTTTAAGAAGTTTTTGTTTGTTTTCGATATTTTATTTGATAAAAAAAAAAAAAAAATGTAAAAATTTCAATTAATTAATGATTTTTATAAGACTAGAAAATATATTAAAGAAAGTTCATCGGTAAAATTCTAATAGAATAAATGATAATCAATAAATGTCAAATAATAGCTTGAAGAAAAATAATGACTTTCATAATCCACTACTTATCATTATATATCAGATCTATATAATCATCGAATTAGAATTATAAAAAGATTTCAATCTTAATTTGACAAGATTTCCAATTATTCATCCTATCAATTTGATTCCAATAAATTTTATTTCAAAAAGTGAAAAAACAAAACCGGACATTTCATATTAAATAACAAAAAACAAAACAAAAAAACAATTATTTCACTGTCAATAACAATATAAAGATATTAATTCGTTTGTTTAAAAACATTTTGACGAAAAAATTCAATTGTTGAAATCATAATTGCACATGCTGGTGAAACTTTTATTAAACGTGGAACAAGACCTATAAAAAAAAAAACAAATAATACATCCTTTTTTTTTTTTCTTTCTTACCTTTATACCAACTATGTATGCCTTGTTCTTTAAACATATAGTAAAGTAAATGAAGTGTACGTTCGGTTGATTGTACTTGATTACTACCTAATTGAACTTGACGAATTGATTTGATTGTATCAAATGGATGTGTAAAAATAGTTGCTAAAGCACCTAATTTATTTCAAAAAAAAAAAAAAAAAAACATAAAATAAATTATCAAAATTTATTATTATCATACCGGCTGTTGCACCAGAATAAAAAGCAGCTAATGTTGCTGTTGTACTAAATTGTTTCATGATAGATACTGAAAAATAATTTATTTAATCTATAAGATTTATTATTCAAAAAAAAACAAAAAGAATACTTACATTTTAATCGTTCATAAACAGACCAGTAGAAAACTATTAACAAAATAAAAATACAAGAAAATATTAATTGATAACTATAGACATTAGCTTATGAAGAAATCTCTCCAGATATCAAAGCACTGAAGAGGTTTTCTCATTAGTTCTCATGATTTAGTTAAATTCTATTTTCTTATAATAGATCTTCTTCAGACAGAAAAACGAATCTAAGATCACTAGTTTCATTGTTGTTCTATACATCTATGTCTAGACCAGTGCACTGGTCTGCGGTGATTATCAAAAAAAATTTTACAATTTTTAATATAGAACAAATTGAGTTAAGTATTTTTTTTTTTTTTGAGATCAATGAAGGCTCTTGTAAACTATGCGATTAACTATAATCACACACTGGATAACAATGTAAACATTTGATAAAAAAATGTATAGGTAATATTTTATGCAATTTGATTAATGTTCAATATACGTTTGTCAATGATCGACTTTTTGATTTAAGAAAAAATGTTATTCTAGCTATGGTTTGGAAAAATCTTAAGTCCAAAAAATAAAATATCATGCTGATTTTCAAAATAGAACTGTTGCGCTATTGTTCTATATAAAAGACATTTTTCCGGTACGCACAGTTTGAAACTTTCATAGAATGTTTTCCTCTATTATACTGCTGAATTGAGATACAGGTTTTCTAAAAAACAAAAACAAATTTCCGTGTTATATTGCCTTAGAAGTATTTTCAGAGAAAAATAAGAATATATTTGGAATCAACAAGGAAAACTGTGTACAATGAAATGACATTTGGTAATTTTTAAAATAAAATTTTTCAGACAAAAGTTTAGAGTAAAGGATTTCCTTCGAATATACAATTGTCTCCGAAAAAATATAATCAATATCCACATGAGTAGCTATCAACGTTCACGATGATCTAGAAATCGTTATAAAGAGTGTTCTATACCAACTGAGGATAAAGTGTAATTCAGTTGAGTTTGAAATGCACGAATTAATTGATATAGACAAAAGTTCATAAAATAAAATCATATTAAATCAAAACATCCGATCCAAAATTTTCTATACGCTAATATCATACTTATAAGACAGATATATATAATGCAATGCACTGTTATTTTTTAAAAATCGCACATATCAACTTCCTGCTCATCGGTATAAATACTTCAGAAAAACAAAATAACATTTTTTTTTCAAAAACTTTCATCAATCATTCAATGTCCTAGAAATAAATATATATATATATATTCTGTTGGATAAAATAAATATAGTCAATTTATTATTGTTTATATATAGAAACTAACCCATAGACCCGAAATTAGTCCCAGTTATGAGATAAATTTTTATTATAGATGCCACTGTAAAAAGTATTAAGCGCTACTGTTAGTTCCTATGAGTATTAGTTGATGTATGATGTGTACTAGACGAAAATATGTCATAAAAAAGTATTTGATACAAATAAATTATAAAAGAATGGAGGAAAATCTTTGCAAGAAAAATGTACAGAAAAACAAAATGATAGATGAAATATTTTATTAATTACAATCGGACATAGAGTATGTTTATATCTATTGAATTTTATTATAAATGAAAATTTTTTTTGTTTTCATCATCCAAATATTATATATTAGTTTAATCTAGATCTGTGAAAAATATCATTAATAATTTATTATCAGTTATTTTGAAACATACTTTTATATCTTATTTATAATAGATCTATACATTTCACAAGGGATAGTCTTCATTTTCGATCAACTTTATGTCAGTTTATAGAATTCAATGAGCTAATCATTACAATAGCATAAAACATTCTTCCCTATAGACTATTGTCTATGAGGAATTCGATCTATTTCAACTTCATAAAAATGACTATTATCTGTTATTTCGGAAATCTTAATTTTTAGTTCTCAATATTGAATACATTCACATAATCAATACATAAATAGAAGTTTTACTTTAAATATTTTTTTAATATAAGTTCAAAATAGACGAACATAAAATTGTAATTAGATGAGTTGAAACAAAACAAAAAAAGAGTCCACATTGTTAATGCTATTGAAATATTCAAAGTATAGACATAGTTAGAATTTCTATGTGTGTTGATGATGTTTAATTAATTACAATACATTCAGTGTTGAAAACAAAATTATAATTTCCAAAATAATAATTTCAAGTTATTTTTCTGAAATTGAAATCGATCTAACTCTTCGAAGGAAGAATGTTCTATTCCATAGTGATCAGCTAATTGAATTCTATTACACTGACACAAAAGTCGATTAAAAAACAGAAAGAGAGACATACACTTGAGAATCTATTCTCATGAGATATAACAATCTATTATAAATCAAATATTAGGTCATCATGAACAGTGATAAATGTTGATTATATTTGTCAATAACCATATATTCAGTAAAATGTCCAGATCGAACTACAATCTCATATGTTTGAATATAGATTTAATTTTTAATTAAATGTTTTCAAATTCTCTATGACTATTTCGTGTTTTCTTTATATATGATCGCGTGGTTTATAATAGACATACACAAGAGTCTCAATTCGATTCATATGATATAAATCTCAATAGTACTAATTCAATTGAGATACTAATTCGATTGATAACTTACTACTAAATGGTAAATCTCTCCAAAGAGTTGGTATGAGTCCTCTCCATAATGTACGTAAACCATTCGATTGAATTGATTCTCGTAATATATTATGTAAATCTGTATAAGATAATTTAGCTGACATTTTTTTTGTTCTTATTAATTCAATTGGACTTGTTACAACAACAGCTAATATTCTTGCTAAACCACCAGATATACCAGGTATAATTAGATTTAAATTATTTCTTTCATAACCCATAAAACATTTCAATTGTTCATATGTAGTAAAATAAATAATTGTATTTGGTAATGACATAACTAATGTTGGTGGTAAACCAGACCATAATGATCGAATACCTTCATTACGTGTTATCTAAATATAAAAAATTTAATTGATCAAACTACAAAAAAAAAAACTAATTTACTTTTAATAAAGCATCAATTGTACCATTATATCTTCCTGGTATTGATCGATTATACCATGGTACTGGTTCATGTCCATTAAAACAAGTACAAATATAATCTCCAAGTCCATTACGAAATACAAAACAATCACCTTTAACAAATTGATGATTTTGTGATTGAAGTCTTATTCTAACAACATCAAATGGTGTCTAGAAAAAAAAAAAAATTACAACACAACACTATAATCTTAAATTTTTGTTTTTTTTTTCTACCATAAATAAAGCTGTACTCATAGCTGCAATTGATGTTGAAATAATTCGTTGAACAGGAAAAATAAGACATTCATTTTCATTTAGACTCATCTCTATAATATGTACAAATTTTTCAATTGCAAAAAGAACAAAACAAAACAAAACATATTTCTATTGTTATTTATTTTTTTATCTTCTTTTTTGTTTTTCTTGTAAAGAAAAAAAAATAACAACAGACATAAAAGAGTGAGAGTGAGAGAAAAACCACATATAAAGGATAAATAGTGACAATAAATCTCATAATATCGAATTTTTAAATAGAAATTCGGATATATTATTTCTACCATTATCTGACAATTGTGTGCTTTGCTTAACGAATTTGACAGGAGATTTTGATTTTTGATTTTTTTTTTTTTTTTTTTTTTTTGTATCGCTTGGTAGTGAGTTCATTCATTCTATTCATCGCACACAAATAGTCATCACAGATGCAACAAAAATGACACACAAACAAACAAAAAATGTAAACGTGATAATGATAATTATTTTAAGAAAGAAAAAAAAAAAAAAAGCAATAGGTCTTAGTGAATAAACAAATAAGAAAAAAAAAAAGACTTAGCGCAATATGAGAAACTATAACAAAAAAAAAAAAAAAAAAAAAAAAGAAACGAAGAAGAAGCGATAATTTTGTAATTAATCGCACTTGTTTTATGACTATATGAATAGATAATAATAATGATAATCAAATGAGACTATTGCTAATAGCAATGAACTTTTTCGGTCTTTTGTGCCCAAGCGAAATCATCTGAACGAGGTTTTGCTCCTGTATATTTTTCAACAATAGATTCAAGCCATGACCAGAAGTGAATCATTTCGAGTGGCCAATTCAACCAACCAGTTGTAACTAAATATTAAATAAAATAAATAAATCGAATTTCTTTTATTAGAAAATATACTTACTGCAAAAATAAGTATCATGTGGTACGACTAAATTTAGAAAAAAAAAATATGTAGATTAAAATCTGACAATTAAAGACTTTGATTCCCTAGTCGAGAGTTTCTCACTCCTTGTCGTGATTCCCCGTGGGACTTCATAATGAGATTTCACTAGGGATGGATATTATGATAAAAACGTTGCGTACGATCGTTTATAGTTGTCATAAGTTTCATGTTATATTTCTCAGGATTCTCGACTAGGATTTTAGAAAAGAATCAAGAAAATCTTATAGATTATATTTCAATACATTTTAAAATTTTTTCAAAATCGATTCAATCCGAATACGAATACGATCATCATTGAACTTCATGTTTTCAACCTGGATACAATTACGGATTGATATCTGCACTATAAATAAGCTTTATTCATGATTCGCTTGTTGATTACGAATTCACATAGTAGCTCCCATGTTGCTCAAGGCAATCTCTTTTCCTTTTTTTTTTCTTCAATCGCTTTGTTGCCATGTGTTAGCAAAACCATTGAAAAAGAAGGGAAAAGAGATCGTTCTAAGCAACATATGTTATCACTTTTTATGCATATTCATAACCAATAAGCGAATCATGGATAAGACTCATTTCACATATGTGAAATACTTAATAATTGACTGTTAATTTCAGAGTATAATCCGATGAGTTCTACTCGTAAGCTAATTAATAAATTGTTTATGTTTGAACTGAACTGATTTTTGTTTTTTTTATTCCAACGTAAATCGAAATATTGAAATTTTAAATTCGAAAACTCGAATGTAAGTAAAAAATTTGATCTTTCTAAATCAACATACCATGATGTAATCGATGATGTTTACGAGGTAGAATAATATGATAACGTTGTAGAAAAACTATATAACTGGGTAAACCAAAATAAGTATGTGACCATTTATGAAACTAATAATAAAATAAACAAAAATCTTTCTTTTTTTTTTTAAATTCATTTACTTGATTAGTCATTGAAACAAATATAGCTAGAAGAAACATATAAACTTCAAAATTATATATTTGTCGTATATCGGTATCATTCCAATATGTAAATTTATAAGCCATATATAAAAGATAAGGAACAGTAACTGCAAAATTGTCACCATTAGTTTCAATAAAATCATGACGTGTTATTGATGTTGGATCAATATGATGTTCTCGAAATGGACGTAAAAAATTTCGACCAATAAATGGCATATCAACTGTACCCCATGTATCAGCACACCAATGAACAATACCTGACGCTAAGTCTGCTGTTAAAATACCAAGTACTTAAAAAATAAAAAACAAAATCAATGAAAAATTTAATCAAAAATAAAATTTTATTATTATACATACAAGCTGAAGGAATGATAAGATACCAATTTCTTACATCAAAATAACGATAGATACAAATAAAATTATAGATCATAAATATAATGGATAGAATAATTGAAATTATTTCTTGAATACGTTTTTCTAAATTTATAATTTAAACATATCAACAGTTATGTTACATTTCCTATAAAGCGTATTTTAACTTTTTTCTCTCTATTGAAATAAATCTTAGTTTATCTTTTTCCAATAGAATATAAATATAAAAAAAAACAAAAAAACAAACGCTACCTTTTGTATATTGACCAGCTAGTATTTTTGCACCAGCATGTTGAGGTCCCCAACGAATTTCTCTTGCGTCATGTAATGTATTTCCATTCGGATCATCTTCAGGCATAGAATTTTTAGCAACAAGTATATCTTCTGAAAATAAATCTTCTTGTAAATTATTTTCTATCATATCGTCTGTTTTTGGTATTGTTGTCGTAAATAATGATGAATCTAAAAAGAAAAAAACAAATATAAATTGTTCACTTTAAAATAAATTTACCAGTAGTCGACGCCGAACAAGAATGTGAAATTGTTAATGATGAAATGCACATACGTTGTTGTTGCTGCTATTGTTAGATGAGTGATTAAAAAAATGTGTGTCAAAGCAAATTATGACAAAAAGAAAAATAATAATAAATATATATCGATATCACCATCTTTTATTTCGGCGATCGGACGTTAATCTGAAGAGAGGAAAAAAAAACAAAGAAATGAACATTAATTTACCTTAAGTAAAAACAAAAAAAAAGAACTTTTAATGATGAAGTAACAGATTGTTAGTAAGTCGTCGGTTGCCTAGTCACATACCTCTGAAATATTTTTAATTAACTGAAAACAATAATTATATAAATGAAATCAACTAATACACATACATATATAAACATCCCTAAAAGATTTTAATTACAGATAGCGTCAGTTAGATGTATTTATTCAATAAGCATGTTTTTTTCTTTATTTTGTATTTTGCGGTTCATTTTTTTCCTTCTCTCTTTCACTTGTAAAAAATGTCTTTTAATCGGAAAAAAATGAGAATAGTACAACTATACTCTAATAGCTCGAGGCATCTCTATATAGTTGATTGTAGTAAAAAACTTGTGCGCGAGAATACCGGTGAAGTTCTTGATGCAATACACACATCAACCAGCCATTGCTCGTTCTTATTTCCTTCATCATGTTCTTTTCTTTTTCTTTAATGTGGACAAAAGGGCATTCTTGCACTTCGCACTAATCTGTTTTCTTTTTTTTTTTCCGTTATGTACTATAGCCACAAAAGAAAAATATGGGACAGAATGGCACTATCATAAAACATGCATCTAACAGACTCATATATAAGTATTGTTACAATATTATTTTGACAATACAAAAGAAAAGAAAATATCCGAGACAAAAAAAAAAAAAGAAAAATGAATAAAGATGATTTTGTCTTTCATGCATATCTGAAATCATTAAACTAGTTAATATTTTTTTTTTTTTTTACTATGATATAATTTGTAATTTTATGGATGTATTAATCTTATTTATTGTTATTATTTAGTTTCTTTCTCAAATATCACTTATTGTAAAGACAAAACAAGTCAAGTCAGAAAGACTGACATAAGAAAGAAACAAGAAAAGATGTGCCTTGTAATAAAAGAAAGGAAAAAAGAAATTATGAACGAGAGGAAAAAAAAAGTTATGGTGTGATTTATTGTGTTGATATATAAATCAAAAAAAAAATAAAAGAACAAGACAAATATGCAAAAGAAAATACCCCCCTATCAATAAGATATTCTTGTAATGTGTGCACTTTGTCAAAGTCCAAAATGCCGAAGTATATGTTTGTGCAACACAGAATATGCCAGAAACAGCAAAAATACGATGAAGAATGATGACTGTTAAGACTAACTAAGTTACGCTCGTTTATTTCTCTTGTTCTTTATTTCTTTTGGGTCATTTATAAGCTAATTAGACCTACCAATTAGGTTTTATTTTTAGTTTTTTTCGTCAATTTTTATCAAATCATATAATAAAATTGTAAAGAATTTTTTTGAAAAAACTTTTTAATTATTTTATTAATTATTTTTACAAGAAAATGAATATAGATTGTCTTATTCAATATACAGATGGCGCTAGTTGATGATCAGTCAATAGACAAATATAAAAAATGATTCAATTCTGATTCAAATCGACTTACTATGTTATACATTGGTTTGCACTACTGATCGTATTAGTACGACTTAGATTGGATCGGGTTACGAACAAAATTTCGAGATGGATCTGCAGTCTTAATATTTTGCAGATAACAAAAAATATTTTAAATGTTCTAATTCATCGGACAACAATGCATAGCGAACGCGCATTATCTGTTCAATGATGATATAAAGATCACAGGTTGTCTACACAAGAGAGAGACAAACAACAAAAAAAAAATTCTACCATATAATCGTATTGTCTCAACAGCGGAATATCAAGGATATATCCTTTGTTTTCAACTACGAAATGAAAGGGATTTACAAAATTGATTTTCTCAAGAGAAAAGTGGTCGGATTCGAGTCCGGCTGTGCTTAGATCACAAAAATTTGATCCACGTCGGACATCGGCAATAGATGATTGTCGATTAGAGAGTAATTCTCGGTATACCGTGATAGAATGGCGATCAAACAACAGCCGAACATTTATAATAGTCGTAAAAAGTTCCGCTACTAGATAAAAAATGCTTGAAGTTTAATTCTTTAGTCTTATAGTTTGAACGTAAATCTTCGGACGAAGATATCTCAACATAGAAAACAAATCTCATGACATTAGAGCCCTTCATTCGATAGCTCAATGTTACTTCTATCTTCAATAAAAATTCCATGTCAAACAGTTTTAGTTTGCTTCGTTTATGAAGTATTTTTTGGGTAATCTTTACATAAGAGTTAATGCAAATTTGCAAAAAAAAAATCCATATCTTCGGCTAATTTTAATCAGTTGTCTTGAAATCCTTTATCTGTTAATAAGAACATGGCGGTTAAGGCATTTAAATAGTGGATGGTACAATAACCACAAACTCCGCGAGAGTCACTTACATCTCGAACAGTAAATATTCATAATGTATATTATTTCAACGAATGAATTGACTTCAATAATATAACTATATATTATTATTAAAAAATCATCTTTATTAAAACATTTTGAATCTATATCATTTTTTCATAAACGTGATGCTGATTTACTTGCTGAAATTACTTTAGTTATGCGTGAAAATGATTTAATTGAATATTTAACACAACGTGCTATGGTAATGAAAGAATTTTATATCAATTCTATATTAAATAATGATGAACGTTGAAATTTTATTACAAATAATCTTATTGAATCAACAAAAAGATTATCATCTTTATCTATTCTTGGTAATTATTTTTAATTCTAATAATAAAAAAAAGGAATATACATTTATCTATTTTCAAAATTTTTTTCGTTATTTTAATCTTGATACAAATTGTGGTAAAATATTTTATTGGATGGGTTTAACAGATGAAAATATTGTTAAAACATTAAGTGAAATAAAAACTTTTGTTAATGAATATACACTTGATGGAATTTACAATAATTTTCTCATGAGACTTCATGATACATTAGGTTAGAAAACAAATATGAAAAAAAAGATGCTCAAGAAATTCTAAGCAAGTTTATAGATAATTTATACAGACCATTGTTTAGATATTATTTAAAATTTTATCTATAACTACAATAAATTCCAATATTAGACAAAATGGAGTAACACATATTGACTTAGGCGAAAATCGAGAGATCCAATGAAGTACATGAGAATAATGCTTTAAATAGATCTCTAAAAATTTATTAAAATATAACTGAACAATTTCTATGTTTAATGTCTTTTTGTTTTTCAAAAAGAGTAATTTTGAGATTTAATACTGCTTAATTTCATCATTAAGTATGGACAGAATTCGAAATAATATTTTTCCACGAAGGATATAGCTCCAAATATAAATAATATCAACATTGAATTTTATACCAAACGACATCTCGTTGCAAATGGGATTTTTGTAGTATAACTAATAGTTCATAGAATGATGCTTGACTCTATGTTGCAATGTTAGTATTATACCAAAAATAAAGGATGTCTTATTAATTGAAATTTTCTATATTTTTTTCGTTGGGCTTTTCTATAGTACATCGAATGATTTTGAGCAAGAGAATTAGCGAAATTTCGATAGAATTCAATTATAGGCCTGAAATTTTTGAAACTTTTGCTAATACTCTAGTTTATATTCATGCTATGAACTGTTATCTATACTACTAAGTCCCAATTTTGATGAACTTTCATTTGGTATAAAAATCAATATTATTATCATCTTTTAAAAAGCAATGAAAAGAAAATAAATAACACAGTTTGCAAAAAAAAGATTTTTTTTTGTCTCATAGAATCAGGTATTTATTATATATCTGCTGAAAATTTAATGAACTCTGATCAATAAAAAGAATATTTAACAATTAAACAACGAAATAATAATCATAATATTCATCAAATTATTGGTGAAAATTTTTGTAAACTTGGTTGTTTTTTTTAACACTGATAATAATTTGAACAGTTTTCTATACAATTCATTCTAAAAACTTCATAAAATTAAACAAGTAGACTATTTTTCTTCATTTTTCTCCGTCGTTTTCCTTTCATTTAAGTATAGACTACTTCTTTCTTTATTATCTATTATATTCTATTCTATTCGAGAATGTTCATACTCGAACTTAGATAATAATCTCTTTCTCTTTTTCTTTTAGTAATGAATGGTGGTCATTCAATTACTTCATTGTTTACCAGCAACATGAATAAAGGAAAATTTGATGAATATATAATTCTTTACATAAACAAAGAGGTAAAAGTATTAACATGTTTTTAATTCATTCTTTTTATTTTTTTATTCTTTTAGCTTTTGGAAAATAAACAGTCAATTAAGAATTTGAAAGAAAAGATTTCATTAATTTCAAAATCTAATGAAGATGTTTCAGATTCTAAAAAGCAACAGAATGCTTTAAATACTATGAGAACTGAATTATCTAAATTAAAAGGTAAAAATATTTTTCTTATAATGACTCAAAATAAAATTCCATTTTAGGTGTTATGCTTGATGAAATGCGAGAAAATAAAGAAAATTATTCAGCATTTGATTTTTTAATTTCAAATAAATATATCACCAATATACCAACATTGGATTTTTCGTCATATACAGTTAATGACGATTTTATTAAACAGTTGATCATCGAAATGAAGAATGAATTAGAAAAAAGTGCACATGGTGTATCTGGTGCTGGTGGAGTCATTTCTGATCCAGATGGAGTAATTGGTTTAAGTGAATGGTATGATAATCCAGATGGTTAAATCAATGATATTACTAGGTTGGCCAAAAAGTTCTACAACACTTGCGAAAAAGTTGATTTTTATGCACACATTTATTTAAAAACAATAACAACTACTCTTCAAAATAAAGGCCATCGTTTTCAACAATCTTTTGTCACCGATCTGCAAGCATCCGGATTTGATTGAAGTGCCATTCTGCCGGCTTCAAATCGAAGAACTCCTGGCACGCTTCCTCAACTTGATCAAATGACTCGAATCGGCGACCACGCAAAAAGTGCTCCATTGATCGAAAGAGGCCGTAATCGGATGGTGCAGCGTCGGAACTGTAGACTGGGTGCGGCAAGACCTCGACTTCCTCCAGTTCGTCAAATTTCTCCTTTGTTTTCTTGGCGGTGTGGGGTTTAGCGTTGTCTTGCTGGAACAAAGCGCATTTGCGACGAACGAGGGTCGGGTACTTCTCCTTCAACTTGTCATAGACACGGTCCAGTTGTTGGCAGTAGAGTTCGGCATTCACGGCACGGCCATTCGGAACCAGGTCAAAGTGAAGCACGCCCTCAAAGTTCCACCAGACGCAAATCATCACCTTCTTGCCGAAACCATCTTGACGCGGAACTGATGGCGGATCTTGACCTCGCGGAACTCACTGCTTCTGCCGGTTGTGATTGACCAAGTAGACCCATTTTTCGTCCGAAGTCACAATACGCTTCCAAAACCGATCATCCAATGGATTTTCCAACAATTGACGGCAGACTTCAACACGACGTTTGGCTTGCGCTTCGGTCAACTCGTGTAGATCCTGACGAGGCTTCTTGTGCACAAAATCCATTTGATGCAGGTGATTGGGCGCAGTCTGATGGGATGAGACTTCAAGAACCAACGTCAATTCACGGCTGCTCGATGAAGACTCATCTTCCAAGGCTGCCCGCAGATCTTCGTTGTCCAACGTTGATGACCGGCCGGAACGTGGTTGATCTTCGAGACTAAGGTCACCGGAATCGAATCGTTTGTACCACCGGGAAACAGTTGTGTAGTGGACGATTCCTTCGTCTTCAGCATCACAAATCTCTTTCGCAGCATCTCTGGTCGAAAGTCGTCGCTTCCAACAATAGCGTATCAAGACTCGAAGCTCGATTTTGTCCAATGTCATCTGAAACTTTGAGGATAAAGATGAACCCTGTCACGTCTTCAGGCCGAGATTGATGTCGAGCAGAAAGGAGACACGATTCAGAAGAGCTGGTTTATTCACAAGTGAACACTGAGTGACTGATTGGGAAAAATGACAGTGACAAACAGGAAACACCTGTATATATAGTATGAAAATTGCGCAATAACATTACGCAAGAACACGTCATATGTCCGAGTAGAGTGCATAGAAAGTTCTAGAAGGTACATGCAATATTGAACAATGGATAGATAGAGACGGCCACGTAGACAGACACGTGACTGTTTAGTCGCTACATCACAAACCCGGAACACGATAAACACAAAAGCAACAAAAATTGTGCATAAAACACACAAAAAATTAACAAAAATGCGCATAAAAATCAACTTTTTCGCAAGTGTTGCAGAACTTTTTGGCCAACCTAATATTAGGACTCAAGATATCTTCAAAAAACCTATATTAAATTTTGTTTAAAGTTATTTCAATAGAGTTTTGTATGGTCTTCAATCGTGTATATCTAATAATACACATAATAGCTTACTTTGCACCCAAAACCTTAGAATTTTTAATAGCTTCCATAATTTTAGCTTTTATAATGTTTTAAATTCTTCGATAGTGCTCCTGAAGCTAAAGGCAACTAACCGTGCAGCTATATCAGAAGTTATGTACTACCAAGCTCTATAATTATACACCAATCGACTGTGTTCTCTGAACTGTTGTACATTATAGTAAATTGGGCCAATCAATGCCGAAAAAGGCCAATTTTTCGATTCCTAAGCGCAGAAAAGTGTATGAGTTTTGCGATAAACGTTTTTTTAATGAAAACCTATCTATCTATTAATAGTCATATCATTTGACATAGATGAACTTCTCAAAAATGGCAAAAGAATTTTTCGTTTTCGAATTCCTGGAGGGGATACGATAATAGATTATGGCAAAGATTAATTTCTTTTTTATTTTGTTCTATATGAATTGAGATTCTGAGTAACCGGATGTGATTAGAGTATAGAACTCTATTAGTTTCAACATATGTTCAATTTCTGATTAGAATTAAAAATTTTGTATATTCCCGTATCCTTCTTCAGGAGTTCGGAAGCAAAAGCTTTTTTTGCTATTTTCGAAAGATCCATATATATTAAATGATAGAACATGATGAGCTTATTATTAATAGATAGAAATATTTTCATTCAATAAAATACTCATTGCAAAACTAATATGTCTCCTTAGATATCGAATAGTTGCCAGTTTTTTAGGCATTGGTTGGCTAATTTGATCACTACGTACAACAATTCATAGGACAATCAATTGGTATATATTTATAGAGTTTGATGGCATATCATATCATCTACAATACTATATTACTTCTCGATGAGAAAGCAAAGGGTTTTTTTTAGCACCGAGAGAAAGTTAAACTTGTGTGAAAAAGAAAGTTCACAAATTTGAACAGTTTGAAATTTTCTATATTTTAGCATATAAAGGAAACTTTTTATATTTAGAAAGTTAGAGAAAAGAGTATCAAGATTTATTACAATTTGTCAAAAAACTATAATTATAAATTTAAATAGAAAAGATAATTTTCTCAAAATTACATGATTAATTCATATATAATATATAATCAGTTTCTATTATTTATATGAAATAATAATAATAAAAACAAAATAAAAAAAACACTAATCATATTTTTTTCCAATAGAGAATACAAAACTAATAAGTAATATTCCTTTTTTTGAAAATATAGTCACGTAAAAGAACAACTTTCTTTAAGATTATTTTCTCTATTTCTTCGTTTTATATTACGAAAAAGAAAACATAACGTTTTTCTTTCTTTTCTTTTAATTTCCTGCTTTTATTTATCAAATATACGTGATAGAAGAAATAAAATTACGCAAGGTTAAATATACATTTATTTCTTTATATATATATATATATATAAAGATTGCCATAGTTTCATAGAAATTGTATGTGACGTTTTAAAAAAAAAAAAAAAGTAAAAAGTTTGTCTCAGGGGATAAAAATATGCAATGTGTGTGTGGGTGACGATTTTTCTTTTTTTATTTGTAAATGAGCAAATATATGCTTTTTCTTGCTATTGATTAGACCAGAGAGAATCTATACACGAAAGAAAAATAGTTATTAAGAAAATGATTAGACCAGAGAGAGTCTATACACGAAAGAGAAATAGTTATTAGAAAAAAAATAGAGAGTCAATAAGCGTATATAAGAAAAAAATGAACGATTGTTCAGAATATTTCTATTTTGTAGAGATATGAATTCATCGTCTTTTATTATTACTCGTGTTCATTTTTCAATTGGTCTTCTTATTTTATCGAGTTTATTTTTCTCTCAATTTCCTCGACCTGTTCAAGCAATTGCTCTTAGTCATCTATGTGGTCAATTTGGACATTCATGTTTTGGAGGTAGAGATTTGTTTTTTTTTCATAAAGATTTACTATTAAATAAAAACATTTTAGGCAATTGGGGTAAACGTACAGTACCAGATGATTTATCACAACAATATGTTGTATGGAAAACGAATGTAAATGATGATGAATCTGGCAATAGTCCTGTAACCGATCGTAATTATATTTTAGAAGGACTTCGATCGGTAAATACATAAAAAAAAAAATAATTATCGATTGTTGTTCTTTTTTCTTTTTTGTCTTTGTATGTACAGGAGTTATTTCGGCAGCGATTACGACAATTATTAGAATTGGAATAATATTCGATAAGACATTCATTAAAAACAAAAACAAAGAAATTATGTTCATGTGTGTATTGTTATTTATTTAAAAGAATAATATCTATTTGTTGTGTTCAAACATAGCTATTCGTATTAAGGAACATGAACATTGAATAATTATATTGTTCAAAAAAAAATAATAAACTTTAATGAGAAAATTTTATTGAGCAATAGCTTAGAATTTAAGTATATCTAATCTTTATATCATTGATAATTGATATATTAATAGAATGTTAGATAAAACTATAATTTTTAAGATTTATGTATATTAAATTTTGAAAAAACATTCGAATAGAGAAAAAATTATTCCCATCAAACTCAAAATCTAGCTTTCAGTATTTAAAATCTTTCGATATAATTTTACTTAGAATAATAGAGTAAACAATATTCTATAAAATGACATGTTTCCGAGTTCTACTACGATGTTTTTTTAGTTGAGATACAACAACATTACGGAAGCCTCTGAAAATGTTTTTTACTATTTCCTATAGTAAAAAAACTTTTCTTTTGGACCTTCAATCAAATTGTTGTATTGCAACTAGAAAACTTGAAAACATCTCATTTCGTAGAAAATTATTTGCTCTATCATCCATGTAGTTATATTTTTGTTGAGAACAATTTTATCTACTTGAATCACTGTTTACATTTTTTTCTCAAGCTTAAGGAAGCGGAAAAATATTGCAACTAGACTCTATTAAATTACTTTGATACTTGTTGTGTAATTTAAAATAAGAAATAATCTCTAAAGTGAGCATGATAACAGAGAAATCATATTTTTTAGCAAAAAAATGGTAAGAAGCCTACGGTTTTTTTTGACATATGATTATATCTTAGAAGGGAAGAAAATGCTTTCAAGATTTCTAAATGATACCTTTCCTTCGGATTTATGGTCGTTTTTACTGGATTTCTGCTTATAAATAGGTCATACTGTTGCTAGAATGTTCTAAATGTTAAAGAAAAGTCGATTTTGTGAACTTTTGTTATAAAATACGAACGTGTTTTGAGCATTTTAATGGCCATGATGGTAGTGCCGACGCCTTCCTCAAGAAACCTTTGAACAATCTATTATTAACATTGAAAAGTATATCATTTTTCAGCTTCAGAGCGGCTCAATCGTCCAGAAATTTAATGGAACTTCGCCATTGCTTATGACCTATTTACTATAAAAAGTTCTTCATTTGAGTTTTCTATAAATATTTTTACAAGAAATCGAAAATTCAGCAGTGTGGTTATAATTCTAAAACATTTGACTTAATTGAACGAATCATTTTAGACTCATAGTAATACCAATCCAATTGGAGAGTTTCACTTTTGATAATGTTCCTTCGAATTCAATTTCACATATGCTCTACAAATGTATTATATCAAATCTAATATGATTGATTTGAAAATCAAAATTTAATTATTAAAAAACAAAAGTCACTGTTTTATTAATCAAAAAATAAATATCTTTACAATTCATTATTGAAAACAATATTTGCTTTTGCTAAAGTAAAAAAAACAAACAAACAAATAAAATAAACTCTTTATTTAAAATTAATTATCTATAATTATTTTATTTGGTATCACAGATTTAATTGCTTTTCGACATGCATTAGCTTTTGCCATTTTTCTATTTGTTCCATAACCTTCATATCGACATCCATTTGTTGCTTCAATAATACAAATAGATATTGTTGTTTCTTTCTCAGTATTAGTTTGAGTATATTCTCTATTTTGAAAAAAATATTAACATATAGAAAAAAATAAATAATAACTTACGAAATAACTTTTCCACCTTGTTCAAAAAATGTTCGTACTGGATTTAGATTTGGATCAGTAATTGATCGATCTATTACAATTATAATA
Source organism: Rotaria sordida (assembly GCA_905250125.1). Lineage (NCBI taxonomy): Eukaryota > Metazoa > Rotifera > Eurotatoria > Philodinida > Philodinidae > Rotaria > Rotaria sordida. Next base: position 13,595 of record CAJNOL010001950.1, on the reverse strand, counting down.
AAAAATAATAATTAATATACATACATATTTTTTTTCTATAAATTAATTCTATCGATATACTAATATATTGTTGAAGTAAAGGTTCAATAACATTCCAAACAGTTTGTAAACATTTTTTAGAATCAAGAAATATTGCTCCAACTAATGCTTCAAAAACATCAGCTAAAGCTTTAGGTGCTGTTGAATCAGCCCATTGATCAATATCCTTAAAAACAAAAATATAAAAAAAAAATATTTATTTCTATTATTAAATAATCATATATTTTTACTTTGTTTAATTGATTATCAATTGATAAATCTTTTGGAAATAATTCATCATCACCAGCATATATTGATATTTTACCAAATAAATCTGGTGAATTATGAAGAATTTTTGTATGAAGACGACATGCAACTAAGATATAAGCTAAACGACCATTATTTGATAAATCCTGTCGAATATCTGTTACTCGTCCTATAAAAATAAAAAAAGATCAATAACTTTATTTTTCTAAAACATTTCTTTGCTTTAAGAATTTTGTGTAAAAAGAATTAAATTTATTGAAGAAGAACCGATGCCTCAGAAGTAGAACGCTTCAGGACAAACTTTTTCCTGTTCCATAAAATTCCATTAATCGAAAAGCGACTGACTAATTGCTTTTACCATGACAAAATTCTTCTCTACACCTAACCATCGTTTTTCTGTTGTAAAATAAAAATGATATTCGGAATCAGCATAAAAAACTACATCGAATAGCTTATATTTTTTCCACCAAAATTCGATCTGTACTTCTTCCTCAGCCATTTTTCTCTAAATTTCGCCCTGTGGTCTTCTGGGAGGTCGAATTTTGGTGAAAGAAAATATAAGCTATTCGATGTAGTTTTTTATGCTGATTTCGTAATACAAGGTAATTTTCGAAAACTTCCAAATAGTGTGTTTTGTAGTGCTGCATTATGGGTAAAATTTCTGAGAAAGTTTGGTGTCTGATCACCTCTCCGATGGTTGACACTATTAAAAATATGGAACCCATTATTAGTGAAAAATGGTAGTAAATCATTGAAAAATTGTATTTTTTCCTATCAAAGATAGAATGATCAGATATGGTAAATATATGAAAATGCAGTCCATCAAAAACTCTATATAGGGATGCATCAGTCCCAGTCATTTGATCTTTAGTCCATTAGTCGAGTAGTACTTTCTTCTTTTCTAGTATATTGTCATACAATGATTCTTAGGCTGTTAAAGTACTGATACAAGCTATAATATTGAATCCATTGGCTAATCATATATTTCTATGTATTAATCGTTATAATTTAGAATACTATAAATAAATTTCATATGTCTTCATTAAACTTTTGCGAACTATCTATTCAGGCATAGTTTTCGTTTATTATCATCTATTGAATTATTTTCTTTGCTATAGATAATCCTTCTAGATAATGGATTTCTATAACAGCTTGTTTTAGAAAAATGTTTCCTGTAAGATCGATACTGAAATGAAAAATGAAAAAACGTGAATTCATTTTAATAAACATCGAATGACTAAGTACTCAGTCTGGCTAGGATCCACTTACTGGCACTGGTGCACACCTAACTCTATATAAGAAAAACTTTTTATAAACACGTTCGGCTGTTACCAAGGACCACAACGATCATACTTTGGATGTATAGTTGTCTATCAGTGAATTAATTCTAATTCCATGAAAATCAAACTTACTATATACCATCCGACGCGTCTCGACTTGCATTACAACACGGTATACTTGTTTTCTCAATTCTGAATAGTTCTCGTTTTCCGACAGGGTTCCTTTCTCATGTGTAAAAGTAAATTTTGTTCATCCCGAGAAAGGAAAAACTAAAACTTATCCGATCAACTAATTTCATACAAAGTGTGAAGTCGAAAATTAATTTTTCACATGATCACAGTGTTTTCGTTGAAAAAAAAATCAGTAAAATTTTGATATTTGAAGAATCAAACCATTCTAAACTCATGAAATGAATTATATCTCAATCGAAAAGCGATTTGATACTTGCCGAAGTTCTATCGTCAGTTTTATAGAGCAAATTTTACTCTAGTTATTTACTTTTCTATTTTTACAAACAGTGATTTTTCAATCAATATTGATTTCTATAGAAATACATAGATAAGATTTCATTTTGTATAGAATTCGAAGATAGAAATCAAGCAAAACGACTATTTTACCTGGTGTAATATTTGTATTATTAACAAAAATATGTCGTGTAACAAGAAAATCTAATACAGCATCACCTAAAAATTCTAATCTATAGAAAAGAATTTCAAAAAAATAAAAAGAATAAGAAATTCTTTTTTTTCTTTATTTTAAATATAGAATATTACCTTTCATAACAATTTGTAAGACGATTAGAAAAACTTGATGGATGTGTAAATGCTGCAATAAGATAAGCTTTATTATTAAATTTATAATTAATTATATTTTCAATATAAAAAAATTCTTGTTCTTTATAAAATTTATTAACAATTTGATTGATTTCATCATTTGTACTATATGAACAAAGAATTGATGGTATTTCCATAATATGATCTAATTAAAAAATAAAGAAAATTAGTTAAATGAATAAAAAAAAAAATTCTTACTATTTTCATCTAATGGAATAACATCAAGACCTAACCATTTCATAAATTGTATTGTTATTATATAATCTGTTGAAATTAAAAAAGCACCAATCAATGCTTCAATCATATCAGCAAATGCTTTTCGTTTAACATTTTGATTATAATAACGTTTTAAATTTAATTGATTATTATTATTATTTTTTTTAATTATATATCCAGGTAGAAGCCAATTAGCATCTTTACCACGAAAATTAATCTTGATAACATTTAAATATTTTTTTAAATGTTTTTCAATAGCTATTCGATAAAGATTTTCATTTGATATTTGTTTAGCTTTTTCAATAGTTAATGCACCAGCACTAGCCAATGGATAACGATGATAAAGTGACATTGATATAGTTAATTTAAGAAAACAATCACCAAGAATTTCAAGATTTTCCATATCAGTTTTTTCATCAGCTGAACGACGTGTTATAGCTTGAAAAAGAATATCAGATGATGGTTGTAAATTTGAATGATTTGATAATGAATTATTATAGATTAAAGGAATAAGTGGTAATAACTAGAAGAGAAATTAATTTAATAAAAAAAAAATAATAATTATTCGATTTTTAAAAAATTTTTACCGATAGATTTTTATTAGTTTTAAGATTATCATTGAAAGTTACTGTTGGCATTTGATTAGCATCGAGTAACTAGAATAAATTAATTTAGGATTTTATCTATTAAAATAAACAATTCAGTAGTGTATATTTCTCGAGGTGAGTTCAATATATAATCTCTAATTGTAAGAAATACAAATTCTATATTAGAAGATTTCGATAAACGATTATGGGAATAGTATCTCCTGGTTTTTTGGTTTTCGAAGGTAGTACAAACGATCAAGATGGAACAGATAGAGTACAAAAACTAAGAGAATATATGTAACGATAAATAAGAGGAGAGATGGTACGACAGACTGGAGGAGTAGCTAGCCGCTACTCGGCAATGATGTTTATTAGCTACTTTACATCTCCAGAATGTGCCTATTGCACATTCAACACAAGCTTATATATGATAGAGAAACAAAGAGAGGAAGAGCAGTGAGCTGTAACGTATATATCAGCACAATATGTATTAGCAGAAAAATTTTGCAGTGAATTTTTATGGTTTTCTATAGGGTTGCATCCTAGTGTGCTTACGATTCCCATCATACTTTATGCGACTGGACTCAAAACATTTTCTAGAGGTGTCGAAGAGAAATACATAAAGATTTGAAGTCAAAACAGGGTGGGGGTCTTGGGTTTCAGAATCTTGTAAATTCGGGTATGAATGTCAAAAATGACCGACTTTTACCTCTGAATATCAATGCTAAAAATTTCAGCCCAATTGAGCAAAGTTAGGTGAGGATCGTAAGCAACCAGGATGTGTAACCCTATGGAAAACCATAAAAATCCATTCCAAAATGTTTTTCTCTAACACATATTTCCTTAGTCTTTATGATCTATCTGTATACGTTTTCAATAAATCTCCAGTAGAACATCTGACTTTTTTTGATATCTCCTGTTTCCATCAATTTTTGAAGGACATATATGCAGTAACAGCCGATGCGATTCAAACCGCTGGTATACCGATAATCAATCGGCAATAGTTTGATACCTAAATGATTAGCTGCAGTGACGGTAATCACTAGTCTAGGCATGCACGTATAAAATTATGGTAATCTTAGATTCTTTTTGATTTTTTCGATTGGAGAAGAAAATTCTTGAAAATCTTTAGTCGGTTTTTTTTTTTGTAAAATTCAACTGTTTCCAGTGTGTGAACAATAAGATATTATCAATCTTACTGAATAATATTTAATATTATCTGCAAATAATTTTCGTAATCGTTCAATTCTATATAATTGTGAAATTCGTACAAGAATACTTGGTAATTTATAAATTAATTCTAAATCAATTTTATTTAATGGAGCATAACAAAGAAATTCTATTGGATAATAAATTGGTTGACTTTCCGAATCAATTGTTTCTTTATCAATATTGGTTGAAATTTCTTTTAAATAATTAATTCTTGCTTTTTTAACTCCTTTCATTGTTGCTAAATATGCATCACGTCGAATATGAATATTTGGTACTTTATATTGAAAATAATCTGCATAAGTTTTAATATTTATCGATATTATTTTCTGATCCCATGGATCCGATGCTCGTTTTAATAAAGAATTATCTGATATATTCATATAAAATCGTTTGTCTGGTAAATGTCGTGGATAATAAAGTTCACTATTATTTAATTCGGAATTATTTTGAATAAATTTATTTTTTCGATTACAAATTATTGTCATTCGATTACAATCAATATCACCTGATTCTATTCATAGATTAGAAAAAAAAAACACGCACACACAGTAATTAAAATAGATTTCTGAAAATAAACATACTTGTTAATAAACAAGGAAGTAATTTAAATGTTGAATTTTCAATATCAAATTTAAGAATTGTATTTGTATTCATATCATCAAATGTATATTCAAATAAATATTGACAAAAATCTTTTAAGTGATTTTCATATTGTTGATAATTAATAATTTTTAAATAAACAACTTCTATTATCGTTATTTTATCATGTTCATAAAGATTAAATCTAGGTAACTAAATATTCTATTTTATTATAAATTATTTTTAAAAAAACACTCTTACTTTTATTAATTCACAAGGAACAACAAAACCAAGTTCATTATTGATTTGATAAAGATACCAACTAGTTGATAATTGATCAGTTTTCAAAGGAAATTTTGTAATCTTAATTAAAAATTAAATAAAAAAAAAAAAGATTTTTGTTCATTAGAATTTATACTTGTTTTGAAAATATTTCAAAAGAATTTTCAGATTTTTTTTCAAATAATTCATCAAGTAATTGAAATATTCGATTTTCAATTTTAACATCAATTTTTAATAATGTACGATTTCGATTTGGTAAACAATGTTCATTAAATTCACCTAAAAATCAAAAAAAAGAACAGATTTTTATGTAAATAACTCAATATTTTATTAACCTTGTTCGTGAAGTTTTTTAACCATTTCTAAACAACATTTATATTTTGCTAATTTTTTTCTTTTACTTGTACACTGAAAGTCATAGAGAAATTCAATAGACCTTTTTTGTTGTTTTTGAATATTTAAAACATACTTGAATATCATCACGAACAGGACAATTTGCTGGCATCGATAAAATACATGTATATGGACTAGTATGACCATGAAAGAGAAATCGAGGAGGAAAAATTTGACCATTACCAAGAAGTACACAATATCTAATAGAATATTTTATTTATTTATTTATTTATATTTAAATTCTATTATTTACTCCATGATTAATTGTGCAGCACGTGTTGCATCAATAACTACACCATTTGATGGACAATAAGGTGGAATTTGTGATAGATCAATATTAAGATCATCATCAATTTCGTCAAATGAAAAACCTCGTTGAATGATCTTTTAATAACAAAAGAATAAATCTAATATAGAAACAATGAAAGAAAAATAGAGGATATAGACTTAAAGGAATCGCCTTTACGGATGTTAAAATCAAATTTTTTTTTAATGGTGGGAATCCTCGAAGAAAAGCTCGCGCTTTTCGGGTTCTTGAAGTAGGCACAACCAATCTGCTTGAATTTTTTACTGCAGATAGAGCATCGAAAATAAGAAGACCTCTATGAGGAAAACAATTTTAAATAAGATTTTGCAGGGAAACCTTGATTTTCCATAGGATCATATCGAACCTGCTTGCAAGCTCTCATCTAGTTGTATCCGGTTGAGCTGAAACTTTTAACTCAGATACTTGAAAGTATTCTTCAGAATGCAATTCACTCGTTTCATTTGTGACCATTCTTTGTCGGATTTTTAGAGTCCTGAACGCCAACACCATGATTTTCCTAGAAAAAACTTGTTTAAAATTTATTTTCGCGAACACGTATCACTTTCCATTAAATGCTCTATCTGTATTAAAAATTTCTGAAGTGCTCAGATAAATCTATGAATCCAGAATTTATTTGGCTTTTAATCAATTTAATTAATTATCAAATTTTAAAATGGAACCCATGTTGATATTATTCAATAATTAAGATCGTAATTACGATTTAAACACGAATGTTAGCTCTTCATTTTTAAATACTAACGTGAGTGCGTGCATACTGCACGGTTGTTTTCTCCTTTAACGTATGACCTCATACTGTTATATCGCACATTTTTTTATAGTACATGTAGCCTTATCCTCTTATTGCCTTACTCTCTTTAAGGTCTATGGATGGGTAATCCCAAAGAACAGTCCTTGAGGACATATGAGTTTCCCCGTAGGATAGCCCTTGAGGACCTATGGGTACTCCCATAGAATGGCCATTGATACCCTGTAAGTACACCACAGAACGGCTCTTGAGGGCCTATGTGTACCCCATAGGATAGCACTTTAGGACCTATGGGTACTTTCATAGGATAGTCCTGAAGGACCTACGGATATCTCCATATAATAGCCGTTGGTGCCTTCCCCTTGTAGTCTTATTTGATCTTTGACCCGGCACAGACACACACTGAACATTACATATATAGATGTATGTGATGTGAGTGTGAAGATTTGTTTAATTCACACATTCAATGCCATGTCTACTTGATAAAGGATTAATCATTGATAATTCAAACCTTTTCAATTTCTTCATAATTCAGATATTCCATTTGATCACGACTATATGCTTCAGCATTTGATTCATCCATAAAAAGAACATACGATGCATTTTGTTTTGCTCTTGCACGACCTTTTGATTGCATATAAGATGAAAAATTATTTGGTTTATTAAAACGTATAACTAAATCACATTGTGGAATATCAAGACCTAAAAACAAAATTATTAACTAAAAAAAAAAAAACAATCACAATTCTTTTTAACCTTCTTCAACTACTGCAGTTGCAATTAAAACATTAATTTTAGCTGATCGAAAGTCTTTAATAGTTTCACGCTAAAATCGAATAAATAAATAAAAATAAAATTTAGTCGATATTCTCCCTCAGGGATGTATCAAAACATTTTGAAGACCAAATTCCGTCACAAACAAAAACATAATAGGCCATTTTATGAATTTATCACTTTCTCCCTTTCATAAAATAAAAAATTCTTACTTGTGATTTTGTTGTCATGCGTTTCTCATGAAAAATAGCTTTTATTCCTGTAACATGATTAATTTTCAATAGAGTATTCCATGGTGATTCAAGAGTTAATACAAGATGAGATAAAACTTGACTTAAAATAGTTGCAGTATATACACGTTCAACAAAAACAATACATCGACCAGATGGATTTTTTTCATTTTGTTGTTGAGTTATACGTTTAAGTAATTCTCGAACTTTTGGACTAAATAATATTTCAAGATTATTATTATTTAATTGAATTAAATTTTTTAATATATCATCAATAAGACATTCAAGACGTTGAAAAATATCATCAAACATTTCACGTGCTGATAAATCAATCATTGATAAACGTATATGATTAGATTTAAATTTTTTTCGTGATTCTTTTGCAAATAATAATAAACCATATAGACCAAGTTCATAACCAACTTCAATTAAATTTTCAAGATAACGTCTTATATTTAATATAATTATTGATTGAGATTGAATAAATATTGTATAATCAATTGATTGTTGATTATAAATAGCAATATTATTACCACGATAATCTGTTGTTAATATTGTATGACTAAGATTTCTTTCAATATTTTTATATTCATCTTTTCTTTTTGATATATAATTTTCAATTGTATTACGCATAAAATTTAAAATCTAAACATTAAAGAAATAAATAATAAAATTGTTAATGAAATGGAAAACAAATAATAAATCTATTAAAGATAAAATGGCTAATTTTTATTTCTATTAACAAGTTTGATGAAGTCTCAAAAATGTCATTGTAAAATTATAGTGAGAATTTATATTAACAGATGTTTTTCTTTTGATATTCAATGATCTATTTTTATAGTTAGAATATATTTTTGCTGAGAACTAAAACAATTGAGATACAACTGGTCACCTATGAAAGATAATGAAAATAGTCCATTGTGTCAAATTTTCATTTAAAAATCGCCTTTCGATATAGATTTTTATAGAATATACTAAAAGATAAACTTCTAAAAAGTGAGATAAGAAGAATTTCTTTGCTTTCGAATTCCTATCAAACATAGAGATGATCATAGCGAGATGCAATGAACATATTGTATACACTTCAAACAACAATCATGATCATATATACAATTTGAATGCAAGAATCAAAATTCAAACACTTGTATGAAAATTTTTGAATGAGAGAGAAAAGAGAAGCTAAGAAATTCAAAACTTTAGCTTTATATTCTATACTATAACATCAAAGTTTCATAAATAAGATCTTTTATTGAAAACTAATTATCGTGAATGACGCAGATGCGGTGTATAATGGTTTAGATGACCATCAATATCTATTGCTTTGTATAGCGATGGTACTGCAAACAAACGTGCAGCAAGGGGAATGATGTCGAGAATGTAAAGAAATATGCCAATTCAAAATACTTGTAAAAATAACTTTTTGCGAGCAGATGGAGTTTAGCTCGAGAACATGTAATTAGGAATGTAGAACCGGATCCGGACCTACAGCTCCCTAGAGATGATTGGACGAAACTTCTGTCTTTGATATTATCTTACATCAAATGGAATTGTTAAACTATCATATTTTGATAATATTTCATCACGATAACTTGAATAATTGATTATTTGAACTTGAGCTGATGTACCATGTTGAATAGTTTCATTTCGATTTGAACCACTTGCAATTCGAGCTCTAAATAAATTCATTTGTTTTTTTTTTAAATAAAACATGCACTAAAACTGAATCTTTACGTTCGATCTTAACTCTCCGTCGGACAAAGAAAAAAATTCCTTTTTCCGATTCATTTTTTCATTACCTACCACACTACAAGATGCAGCGTGAAAAATTCAAAATTCTGAATCACTAGTTTTTGACTCTTCGAAAAAAATAGATTTTTTGATACATGATGAATTCCTTTTCTTATGTCATTAATTAATGAATCATTGTTTTTAACTTTATTCCTTTGTTCAACCATCGATTGTGACTTACTCATTAACTAAAATAATAAGAAAAGAAATTGATTGTGTACCAAAAAAGGATCTTGTTCGCAGCATCAAAAATTAGTTGCACAGAGTTTTGTCCATTTTGAAAATAAAAAGTGCAATTATAAAATAAGCTATCCTTTGTAGATTGTAGAGCTTTTCATGCTGCATCTTGTAGTGTATTAGGTGACGAAAAAATGAATCGAAAAAAGGAACGTTTTTTTTTATCTCAGGGAGACTGCAGTTGTTTTCAATTAACTAATAGAAACGATTTCAAAATTGACTCTCTTAGATTTACATACAGGGAAATAAATGATTCAAAAATTGAAGAGATACAGATAGAGGTGTAAACCGATCGACTGAGCTGCCATCGTCATACAAAAATAGACATTTAACATCGTTGTCTCTCTCCTTTATTGAAAGTTTTCAGCAGTCACCATCGATCAATGCATCAGCTTACACTTCTATCTCGAGAAACTCTAAAAGAAACTCATCGATGTCTAGAAATAATCGACACTGTCAGAAGTTTAGTTTCCGAATTAGAGTTCAAACTTTGATGTATGCTTATTTAAAATAGAAAATACAAAAAAGAAATCTATTCAAATTACCGATAAATTTTTTCTAATTCTTTTGCATGATCGAATAAATCTTTAGGTTTAATTTTTTTACTACTAATCGATGCTGTTAAACCAAGTACACGTGGTGGATCAAAGCAATTATCATAATGTTTATTCATTAATGCAGCATATTGATTATCACCAGATGCATGATGACATTCATCAAATATAATTAAATTAACATGATTTAATGCTAAAATAAATTCAATAATTTTTTTTATCATTAAGAAAAAATTTTATTCGTTTTTTTTTTATCTTACAAAAATAATTATGATCAATTAAATTAAGAAATATTTGAGCAGTAAATACTAATACTTGATGTTTTTCAAATTCATCTTGCCATTTTTCTTTATCCCATAAATCAACTCCTAATTCACCACAATATCTTCCAACACGAAGATTTGTATGAGTACAAATATAATCACTTTGTTGATCAACAAGTTGAACTTAAATATGCGCAAAAAAAAAATAATAATAACAAAAAAAGATTTTATCTACCAGTTTTAACAAGAAATACTGTTCGTTTTCCACCTTTTTTTATACTTTCACGTATAGAATATGACATTTCTTTAATAAGCATTACAGCAACATAAGTTTTTCCACTTCCTGTTGGAAGACATGCAATTAAATTTTCAAATTTTGCTTGTTCCATTAATTCCGTCTAAGTAGAGATTAAATTAATATAAGACAAAACAAAAAAAACTAACAAAAATTCTACCTGATAAGGTCGAGCTGATGTAACAACATTTGTATCTAAACTTGGTGTAATAGTTACTGTAATATTTTTATTTGATATTGTCATTTTATTCAAATTTAGTCTAAAAACAAAAAAAAAACATAAGAATTTCTTTGCATTAGAAAATGAAACAGGAAAACACAAGCTAAAAAAATTATCTATTATGTAATATGTGTCTACAGATAAATTCTTTGTCATTTTTCATTCCAAATATCATATTTGAAAGGATGTTGAACAATACATAAAGTTTCATATGGGATTACTTTCTGAAAGATTTGCAGTGTGTTTGACATTTCTTTTGAATATAATATTTGGAAAGAAAAATAATAAAGAGTTTATCTGTAAAAGTTTTCATTTATCATCTCAAATACAAATGATAAAAGAATTATAAAATCGATTTTATCTTGTAGGAAATAACATAATGACACAACACACGTATTCAATATTTTGTAGAGTAGATACTTTTCTACAAAATGTAAATTGTAGCTTTTATCTAAGTGATGAAACTACAAGCATTTTTGTTTTTCAAGAACTCCTTTCAATGTAAAACAGTTGTTGAATTTTTCCAAAAATTAAGGTGTCTTGTCAAAAGACAAAGAGAATTTTGTAGAGTATCTTTTGATCTACAAGCTGAGGTCCTAATTTTTATTGCAATATTGAAAATGAACTTTTCAAAGATTATTTGTTTTTTTTTTATTTTTGAGCAAATCAAAGGTGAACAAATATCTTCTCTAAAAACTTTCCGATCATATGCTAAGCTCTGTCAATTCTTAATATTAAAAACTTTGGACATATCTATTTTGCAATAAAAAAAAACAAACAAACAAACGATCAAATATATATTTATTTAACCATAATATAAATATCAATAAAATTAAAAATTATCTTGATTATATCTATTTATTACCATAGCTAGACAATTTTATCACTTACGAATATTTTGCCTATAAACAAAAAAACAAGTAATTGACGATGTATTAAAACAAAAAAAATATTATCTTAATTTCTTTATTATATTTTATTTCCAAAAAAAAAAACAATAAACAATAAAAAATTATATGGCATAAAATACCCAGTGATATACCACATTGTTCTTTACTAGGGGAGGATACAAAAAAAGAAAAAAGAAAATGTCGTCTATCTTGTTCTTTCTTTCTTTTCTGTTCGTTCTTTCGCAATGTATGATTCATTCATTTTGTCTACTATACATTCACCGATTTTGTTTTGCATAAAGTTATGTTTAAAAGCATCAATAAATTTATAGAAATGTTATCTTTGCGCAGCGGCAGTACCTTATCCAATGAGCGTTTCGCGAGGAGAGGTTATTGCTAGTTGAAAACTAAAACCCAATATCCCGCACAATTGACCTTGTGTCGATTGCTGCAATTTTTGCTGCTTCTTCGGAGGCGTTTAATCAAACAAAAATAATAAAATATTATATTGTCAGTAAATGTATGTAACTGTAAAAATTACTCGTACAAAAAAATTGAAATTTTTGTCATTGCTTTTGATACATTATTAAAATGTTCGAGTGTTGAATGTATATAGCAAAAAGTAAACTCGAAATTTTCATTATCTAAATCTTGCTGCTTTATAACTAAATAATTATAATAAAATTCTACTTGATATTCTAGTTTCAAAGAAAATTTATTAACTGTTTTTTTTTGTTTTAAACAAATATAAATGATATTAAAAATACATTTGAAAAATAACTATCAAGATAGATCAATGAATATTTAGAAAAATCTAAAATTTTATTCAATAATAATTTTCTTATAATTATACCATAACTCATATCTGATTTCTCTATTCTAATATTTATATATATATATTTGCTGATGCTAAAAACGTTTTCGATCTCGAATTGTGTCCCATGTTAGATACTATGAAATAGTTCAAAAGAATAAATTAAAATTCTAATTATGTTTTGAAGATCGAAATGATATGAATAAATAGATATCATTATATTTTTATTGATTCCACCAATAGCTGATAAATAAGATGAAGTATCCATATTTTTCTACATTAGTTATTGGTTCAATATCTTCATAATGGATGTGAAATAAATTCATGAATATTGACAAAAAGAATTAATAAACAAATTAAACTTGATGATTTTATATTTAACATTTGTATACTATCAAAATGACTTTTTTATCCTCTTTTGTTTGCTTGGTAATACTTATGAATGAGTAGAAAACTGTATATATACATGCATTTATATCGAAATTTTT
>CAJNOL010001949.1:3778-50419 GCA_905250125.1 Rotaria sordida | reverse complement strand
TGAATATTGCAAATAGAAGACCTGTTGATGAAACTATTTTGTTTTTTTGAAAAGGCTAATATTAATTGAAAATCATTGATATTTTTCTAACAGCAAGAAATATTTTATCTTGATAAGAAAAAAAGAAACGTTTAATCGTTTATCGCACTACAATTTTGTATGAAGATCGAGGTATGTTCAGATTTCCCGAAAAGGAAATTACGGAAATTTCCATAACTTCCAAATACACGTAAATTCAAAGAAAAGTAATTTCAGAAATTTTGGAGGTGACAGAAATTTCAGAAATTACAGAAATTACGGAATTTTCGGAAATTGGAAATTATGAAAATTTTGGAAATTTCGGAAATTACCAAATTTTTCGAAGTAACAGATATTTCAGAGATATCACTTAAAAAAAAATTTCCGAAACTTCCGTAATTTCCTTTTTTGGAAGTCTGAACACTGCTGGAAGAAAATGAAGAGTTTTATGTTTTATTATTGAGTTGGTGAAACAAAATTGTGACATTTTATATGATGAAATTGAAACACTTTCACTCCTTGATCCCGTGCACTATTGCAATGTAAAGAATTTCTAAAATATGTATAATTATCTACTAGTAGTATATCGAATAAGTTTTTCTTTATGTGTATCGTCATACTAGTGAATCGCCTTTTTGTTTCTGTTTGATTAGATTTATTTATTGATTTGCTTATTGATAATCAATAGACGAGTTTTGACAGCTATATAATTGTTGATTGATATGATTGATTGTTGAGACAATAGCCTAGAATATATTTATATATTGAAAATAAAAATTTGATTTTGAATTTTTACATGAAAGTTTTAACTGGACAATTAACAAAGTGTAAAACTTAGTTCTATAATTTCTTCAGTTATTGAACAAGGAAAACTTCAAATTATCTAATTGAGTGCATTCCCCGACTTATTCATGAAATAATTTAGTAATAGTATATTGTCAGAGAGATGAAGCAATACCATCATCGATCTTTTATGAAGAACACTTTTGTAACCTTCTGTTAAAATTTCTCAAAAAAAAAATATATATATATATCAAAAGATGCACCATGTTTAGACCTACTGATATATAGTCGCTTGCTACAGACATCTCATAAAATTCAATATCTCGACAAAGAATTATTCTTTTGTCGCTGAAACTTTTAGGATATGTCAAGAGTCTTTAGACCTATCTCTATAGACAAAATTACAGATCGAACTTCCATTATTTGATTTTCTAGTAAAGAGTTTGAAAATCCAGTAAAACAGTCATAATTCGACTCCAGAGACCCATGGATACGAATGCTGGTAAGCTATGTACTACAAAACCGTATATATGATCAAATGATTTGAGATAGATCAGCACATCTCGATAAAATCCTTTGCTACGAAGGAATCTTTAGTTCTGGCCATATTCTTCGTCAAAAATCAATGAAATCTCGATTAACTCTTCAATTAATCAATTCAGCATTCATTTTTTTTTTATTGGAATCAAGATCTTTCCTTTTATTTTGTTTGAGTTACTTGCTTTGACTATGAGAACAACCAGTTCCAGAAACTTTGTACGAAACTGATACTCTTATTGCTATAAGAGATATAATTTCTTTATTCGCATTCTATAATGAAAATATTTCAGAATTTCATCTAATGTGCATTCTATCCGTCCGTTGATTGGTTTCTCTAATAACAACATTTATTTTATCTAGATGTCGCTAATATCTTTCATTATAAAATAAAGAAAAAGTATTTTCTAATTCTTATTTTCAAATAAATTAATTTAGAAAAAATAAAAAATTCTCAAAAAAATATTTCTTTAATCAAATTCAATAAAGCGTTCTTTGTCATTTGATTATGGCTGTTAAATCAACAACAACAACAACAACAATAATAATAATAATACTCATAGAGAAAAAAAAAAGAAAGAAAACAAATATAATAATAAATAAGTTCAATTCATGTTGTTTTTTTTTTGTTATAGATTTTTGTTTTTTTTTTTGTCAATTTATTCATATCCATATGAACATTAAAAATTTTCTTAGTTCGTTTTTCGAACTCGTATTATGACGACAACAACAGAAACATATCTATCAACACAAACATCATTTACAAATGAAACAAATAATAATACTACTACTACTACAAATAATGAAGATCAATCATCAACAATTGCTGCTAATGTGACAATTGATGAACTTGTTCAATCATGTTGTAGTGAAGTATTACCATCATCTAGTCAAATGAATAGTAGTAGTAGTGCTTCACCAACACATCTCGTACGATTTGTTCATTCACAATCGTCACTTGTTAGTCAGATAGATGAACAACAACGTCCATCTGAACAAGGTACTATTAATTCTTCGTCTAGTCATGATACACCTATTAAACAACAACAACAACAACCAGCACCACCACCACCACCGTTAATTAATGTTACACATTTACCATCACCATTTAAACCAAAAACAATTATTGAATCAACAAATTCAATGCAAAATACAACTAATTTAAGTAATATAACAGCAAATAATATTAGTGTGAATAATTATAATGTTAATATTCATACAACAAATGTTCAACAACAACAAACAAATATATTAAATAATGAACATATTACAAAAAAATGTCAATTTGATGAAAAACAAACAACTGAAATTGTTTCACAAATATTAAAAAATATAAAAGAAGTTGATGAACATCAAACAACAAATACAACATCAACAACAACAACAAATTATAATATACATATTGATTCATTTAATTTTTCATCAACAAATGATCAACAACATTCAACAATAATTAAAAAATCACGTATTAAAAAAGAAGCTAAAGCATTAACAAGAATTATTGTTAAAGATGAAACACTTTCACCAAATTTTACACGTAATAAAAAAGGAGGAACAAGACATTTATCAAATACACAATTAACAACAATAAATAATTCACAACCAATGGAATATATACCTGTACCTTATGGATGGCAAAGAAGAATATTAGCACCAGATCTTGTTGTTTATCTTAGGTTAGAATATATATATATATATTCAATTAAAGTATTTATATTATTTCCTATTAATTTTTAGTCCAACTCATGTCATACTCGATTCATTAGATGCTATACGTCAATATCTTGAAACACCATCATCATGTAAATGTGGTCTTCAATGTCCACTTATTGTTGATAAGGTTCGTTTGTTTGAAGTCGAATCAAGATGATTCTTAACTATTTATTTTTTGCATCATTTCTTGGCGAACGAGGAGACTACTTCATTCTTGAGATAAGTTTTGTAATCAAATGGAAAATCGACTGTCGAATTTAAACTTTGCATGAACATCATTAAAAATAATGAAGTTTTCTGCCTTTATCTATAGGCTTCTGCCTTGAAAAACATATCTCACATGCTCTACGAAGGAAAAAAAACCTGGATTGCCAAAGTTCTGGAAGGTTTTAAATCGTGCTCAACAATTTATAGAGTCGGCAGAAATAGATCTTTTTTCATAGGAGTCTCTCTATTATTTAAAACTTTTCGAGAAAAACTCATACGAAAAATTAACAAAAAAGAATTTAAAAAAATTGAACTGTGTTAGATTGTAATGGCAGATATTAACTACATCTTGACGCCAACCCAAAATCTATATCGTTAAATTTAAGACGTACGGAGATCTATTTAATATCTACATAAATTCTATCATAGGTTTTCAACTTTGATTCAACAATAAAATCAAAATCTTGGGAAGTCACACAAGTACTTGAAGGTACTCATTGTCGACAAAAATCGAATATCTTAGAAATGGCAACATTAACAAATTGTATTGATTCATTTTGTGAAACAGAACAAAAACCTGGTAAAATATTATTTTTTTTTTTTTTTTTTTTTTATGAAATATACAATCTTAAATAATAGCTAAACGTCGAAAACGAACACATACTGAAACAACAAATGGAAATGTATTTGTTTGTGCATCAAATTCATCGAATATTTTACAAACAAATAATGAATCAAGTGTTTTTGTTAATAGTACCAGTCAAATATCAGGTATTTAAAAACAGAATTTTGTTTTTGATAATTTCATTTTGTTTCAAAAATAGAAAGTGGCCAATCGATGACATGGACTCCATTACAACAAACTGGTGTTACTCCACCGTCGAAACGGCCACGTGGTCGTCCTCGTAAAACAGCTATTACTCCACCAGTTATTGCTCAATTAGCTGTTAAACCATCATCACATGATTCTCATCAACCTGTACCATCATCAATATTATCTCCACCTGCATCTGTTTCATCAATATCACAAACAAATCTTGTTCATAGAAATTCAACATCACCTTCAACACATCATCAAAATAATAATCTTCGTTATATAAATGATAATGTATTAACTCCATCATCAACAACAGATACAAATGTTATTGCTCGTGTACCATCTCTATTTGAACAAGTTAAAACAACAACAAATGAATCAACATTTGCTGTTTTATCTGGTGTACAAAATGTTCTTCTTTCACCAAATAGAGATACAAATACTAATAATAATAATAATAATAATAATAATAATAAACGAGTACGTGTTGAATCATCATCATCATCATCATCAATTGTATCAACAACTGGTAAACCTGTTACATTAAATGTAAATGCACTTAAACCAGATTTTGTTCGATCACCAGCTGCTGCACAAAAACCATGTACGACAACATCAAATCAAATTGATGTTATATCATTAATGGGTACAAATAATCAAACACAATTAATGGTTACAAAAACAACACCAAAACCAATTGCACCAATACCATCAACAACAATTAATTCTGATGAATATACAACATTAATAAAATCTACAAATGAACAAACAAATGATTCAACACAACCATTAATGATTGATTTTAATGATCCATCAACAACTAATTTTCTTTTATCAGCACTTGCATCAGGTGCAGCATCAGATTCAAATGCTATTGTTAATCATCTTTTTCAAAAAGCACAAACACAACGTAGTAATAATACATCATTATCATCATCATCATCATCACCACCACCACCACCACCACCACCACCACTATCATCGTCATCAACAGCAACAATTAAAAAAAAACTTCCTATTATTTCATCGGGATTAAAAAATTGTACAGAAACAACAAATTTATTACCGATAACAAATTCTACAACACGTCAACCTGTTGTACTTCATGTACCAACAACAACAATTACAAATGATTATAATCAACAATCACAACAAATTATTTTCAGTAGTAGTAATAATAATAATAATAATATTATTAATAATAATAATGGTGAAAGAAAACAAGCTCAACAAATATTTTTTATTAATAATAAACCATATGTTATTCAACAAAAACTTACACATGATCAATCATCACAACAAAGATTGGTTCTAACACCATCAATAACTCAATCAGATGGTTTGTATAAAGTTTTCACATAGAGTCAAACTTCATTTTTAAGGCTCTCCACTTATAACAACGGGAGAAAGAAAAAAGGTCAATAATCATTGGGTACGTTTCCATAGCAACGGGGTGAAAGGATGGTTAAGTACGTTTCCATAGCAACCGAAAGCAATAGGCGTCAGACTTTGTGAATGTTCTAAATAGTGCAGTTTATAGGAGAGTCGTGCATTGATTTACTACAGTCGTCATACGATCAGCAAAAAGAAAAGAACGTTAACTAATCAAGTTATAACCTCGAGAAATATTCAATATCAGTATTTCTGAGCTTATCGACATATATAATAGTGTGCTGAGACCTGCTATTATAGCACATCGGGTTCAAGAATTGCTGGATCCGATGAGCTCTATCCAGAGTTGGAATCGGTTCCGGTCCGACCAGACAGGATTGGATTTTTTGCCAGTTTATCATTATAAAATTATTGTTTGCATTCAAGAATTTTCTCTACTGAAAACAGTGTTTTATGGAATTTTCAAGTCAGAAGAATGTGTTTGCGAAAGACTCAATAGATATCTTGTCTTTAATTTGACTATAAACGATTGATTGTTCTCTTTATAGCTCTATCGATTTCTTTCTCGCGTATCGCTCAAATAATTTATTTTCGTGTTCTACTTAGGCAGCTGTCTGAATCAAGAAAAATAAATATTTACAATTTTACGGTAGATTTGTTATAAACTTGCTTTTTTTCCTTTTTTTTGAAATTAAGATGAAAAAATAAATTTAATCTAAGTAGCTAATTTATATCGACATCGGACTCAAAAGGTTGACACATCTTGCTATAAAATACGATGGTGAGAGTTTCATTCCCTAGTTTTAGTTTTCAGTTCGAATTAGGGGTGACGATTTCCTGTACATCTAAATTTACAAAATTGATTTTTGAATTTATCAAACTTTCGTAAATGTAAATTGATCACCCCTACTTCGGATTTCTATACGTAAATATTCAATTCCTTTTCGTTGGACTTTTGCCATTTTGGTTGTAAAATTCATCCGGCTGGTTGCTGGCCGGACCGAATAGAAAAAAACTGTCCGGTTCCAACTCTGGCTCTATCTACTATAGATATAATGGATATACTAGAGATTTTTCACTTACCGTATTCCGTATGAGTATAATGAAAAGCTAAAGAATATATATGTAAATTCCAGATTTTCATCACGAAGAAGTGGTACTGATAATCTTCTTATTTCGAATTTATTGAAATAATTTTTTTTGCATGCATTTATATTTTCTCTCATATACCTAGTAAAAAGAAGTCTATGAGAATATTTTTTTTTGTTTTTTTTGCAGAACTTACCGTTCATAATACATCTCATTCAAATCGAAATATTGCCCCTGCTCAAAATAATAGTACTAATTCAAGTGGTCAATCAACATTAGATGATGGTGGTAATTGTCTAGTAGTAAATGGTGTTGTTGAACCACGAACATTGAGTACATTATTAAAAGGTCTTAATCCATCATCATTTTCTGGTGTTGATAATCTTATTGATACTATACATCGTTTTGAACATACAACATCAACAGAACAAAATGATAAGTTATTACTTAAATCTGCTCGAACAACAGTCAAAGCAAGTCCAGCAAAGAAAACAAATTCAGATAAACCACCAACCAGACGTCGAGCACCAAAAAAAGTTAAACAAGAAGAACAACAAGTACAAGTAACTATGCCACCGCCACCACCGCCTCCTCTTCCTCCTCCACCACCACCACCAATTGTTGCTGATCAACAACAATGGCAAACAGATTTTAATTCTTTGGATTTTTCAACAGCATGGGGTAGTGATACAAATTTAAATTCTCTTTTATTAAATGATGATTTTGATACGGCTGCTTCATTTGATGATGTTAGTTTTGGAGATTTTGAACCATATATGAATGGTAACAATAATAATAATAATAATAATAATCTTAATCAAACCGATACAATATTGCCATCATTATTTGGTAAACCATTACCGCCAGACACATTACCAGGTGTTGATCATCTTTTACCTTGAAACGAGAAAAAAAAGAAAGAATTTCTCTGTTCTTTTTTTTTTTTTGTTTCTTTCGCGTCTCTGTTTTCTCTTTTCGCATATTGTGATATTCGTCTACATTGTAAAAAGAAAAAAAAATTGCACGCGCACACACACACATATATATACATATATATATATATATAGATGGATGATACTCACACATTAATTGGTCATCTCAGGCTGCTGCTGCTGCGTTTTTTTTTAATTCGGTCTTAAATATGTAAATGTAGTTGCGTAGTTTATTTCTTTCTTTCTCTGTTGATCTGAAGAAAAATGTTTTTTTGTTTTCTATATATGCGTGCAAGTGTGCAATTCTTATGTACTCATTTCAATCCCACCTTTTTTTTTTCTCCTTTTTGCCTCTAGTCTCTTTCGGCCTTCTTATTTATATATTTTTTGTTGTTTGTACAGTGTCGATTTTTCTTTTTGTCTTCTTGCAATATTATACGCGTATATATATATATATATATATAAATATTTATTTGTGCCTTGTCTCCACTCTAGAATGATATTTTGCGTTCCTTAAAATTTTCTTTTCTTTATAACCGAATTTGTACAATGTTCATTTATTATATGTTTGTGTGCCGTGTCGTTCATCTTTTCTTTTTTCTTCCTTTTTTTGTCTTTTGCTCTTTGCCTCTGCTTTCGTTTATCAATCACACAGACAGAACGACGACAACGACGAAATATATATTGACTCATTTCGATATGCGTGTGTGCGTGTGTATGAGTGTATTTCAATTTAATACAATAATGGACTTTTCACATTTTTGCAAAAAAAAAAACATTTTTTTTTGTCTTTTGATTAAAAATTTGACGAGAAAATTTCTTTCTTTTCTTGAATTGCGACAAAAAAAAGCAAACAGAAATTTACGATCGAGGAGGCTATATTCTCTTGATATTTGCATTTTTATTTATTTTTTGTTTTGTTTTCTTAATTCTAGATGGGTAACGGTATAACAATAAATAAAAAACAACTTCCCGGTGTTCCACAACCACCTGGTGCACGTAAAATTGTCGTTATTCCATATCAAAAATGGATCTATCATGATGCACGTCGTTTTGGTCATTTTAATCAATTTAGTACCGATAGTGGTTGTGAAATAATTTTAAATAATAACAATAATAATAATAATAATAATAATAATAGTTTAAATAATAATTTAAATAATAATACAATCTTATCTGTTCTCCCTTCACTTTCTTCAAGTTCATTTTCAACTCCAACATCATTTGTATCAACATCATTATCATTAACAAATGATTTTGTTGTACAAACAAAAACACAATTAGCATCTTCATCTGTTCCTTCATCTATATCATTTTTAACTAATAAATCTAATATTCGTAATAATAATAATCAAAATCCATCAGCATCTGCATTAGTTGGTTCAGCAATGACTTTATCAAGTTCATCATCAACAGTAGCATGTTCATCAACAATACCATTAAATGATTCTGATTTACGACGTTTACATCCTAAACCAATTTATTATGTTAATGGAAGATTTTTTAAAAGTTTAACACGTCTTGGTGATGCACAATTTATATTAAGTGAACATGGTGAAGATGATATTATATTAACAGTACCATCAAATATTGAACGTTATCGTACAAATGATAATACTGTACGTGAACGTATACATCGTTTAAATCGTGTTATAGCATGCTGTGACGAATTTATTGTCTTTCAATTATGGAAAGGAAATAATGAAGTAAGTTTATATTAATAAAAAAAAAAAAAATCTTTTTTTTTCTCTACCAAAAACACAAAAAAAATTTTTTCATCTAGGTGGAAATATTTGTATTTGATCGACCTATATTAACAGAACCATCAGATATAAAAATTTCATCAAAAAAATGTACATGTTTTCATCGACAAACACGACAACATCAATCATCATCATTATCATCATCTAGTCAATCATCTGATCAAATGAATTCAACAACACGTATAAATACACCAAATCGACATAGTTCATTAATGCAAACAGCAACATTAAGTGCTTATCATACAAGTGAACCACAACGATCACCAATTAAATCATGTTCATTATTAAATGATACTGAAAATCATTTAGATATGCAAAATGATGCATATGAATTTGTTGATAATACAAAAAAAGTTTCTTATTTAACCGGTTCAGCTCGATGTACATTGGTAACTGCTTCAGCTACTATGGCTGCTAATTATAATACTAACAATAATACTAATATTTCTAATCATACATTATCATCGACTATGTCGAGGATACGATTTGGAAAATCGAACAGTCGGTGAGATAATTATCAATGATTTTTTTGTTTTTTTTTGTTTTTGTCATATGACTTAAGGATATCCGTTCCTCTTCCTTTCGAAAAATTGTCTTTAAATGTTAAGAAATCGCTCAGATAAATGAGTTAAAACTATGAAATCGATGTAATATTGATTGTCAAACACTTTAACAAGTTTCTTATGTGTCTCTGAACAATATGACTGAAATAATTACACACGATACAAGGTCATATACTATAGGTGATGAAAGGATAAAGTGAAAAAATTTCATTTCGTTATTTACACATTGGTAGTTTGCTAAATTAAAAAATTAATAGTAATTGACTGAATAATTTTAGAAATCGAATGATGTGAAAACAGAGTTTTGTATTCTTAAAATTTTCATCAAAAATCCATTTTGATTTGTCTAAGATTATAGAGCATATCGAATTGCATAGAACACAATAGATTTTTTTCTTTTTTTTGCAGAAAATACAGTCATTTTTTATTTATACAATGATGAAAAAAACCGGTTTCCAAATAAGAAAATAATAATTATTATTAGATTTGCAAAAATAGGAACTCTAGAAAACTCGAGATACGTGTTGTTCAACACTTCGAGTGTATAAATATAATTTTGTTTAGATTGCATAGAACGATAGAGTAAACTATCTTCTACAACATAAAATATTATCAAGTTCTCTACAACTGTTTTCAGCTGATATACAGCAATTTGATTGACGGTCGAAAAGTAGTTATTCTATAGGGAATCGAAAGAAAAGACTTTAAATGCTTTCGTAAGATTGCTATATCTCAGCTAGAAAATGCAACAGAGAACTTAATGACATTTCATTTTGCAGAGGATGGTTTACTGTATTATTCTATGTAGTCTAAATAAAATTATATATACGCGCTTGAGGTGTTAACAAACTAGGATTTTAGTTTTCTAGAGTTCTAATCTTTGCGAACTTGATAATAATTTTTATTTTCTTTGGAAATCATTTTCTCTATTTGGATACTTTCTAGCACGTACGAGAGTGTAAAAAAAGTGAAAATCTTCAACATAATATTATTCTATTTAAAACTCATCTTTAGAAAATCGAAAAGATTATTGTCTTATAAACAACTCGATACGATCTATAATCTTAGTAGATTAAAATTGATTTATTAATTTGGAAAACCAAGATCCACAGAGAATCCTTATGGTTGATAAGCCATAATTCAATAGTTCTTAGTGAGGAAACATTTTAGCAATTGAAAATATTCTCTTGTTAACAAAAAAAAAGAAAGCTCATCTCTTGATTAATATGCTAAAAAAATATTTGATTTTGCTAATCTTCTTTTTTTTCTTTCTAATTATTTGTTTATTTAATAAAATATTTTCATATATCTTCTTTTAGTTCAAAATCAACAAATATACGTTCATATTCAATTTCAAATACAAATGAAGTTTTACTTAGTAAAAATTCTCAAAATTTAATTCATGATTCCAAACATCGTTCAACACCTTATCTATCATCATTATCATGTAATTGTATGGATAATAATGAATCTATATTAATATTATCATCAACATGGAATAGTCGTATTGTTCGAAAACTTAATTCTGTTGCACATCGTTTTAATGCACGATCATATGCATGTTTAATATCACCGGATCGAACAAAATTATTAATAACACCTGATTATGAAGATAAACATTCATATAGTCATCAAATACATGAAGTAACTGTTATATTTGATATAAAAACATATGCTATACTTCGAATAACACCAGCTCGTAAGTGTTAAAACAAAAAATAAAATAAGATTATTAAATTTTTTGTCCAATTAGGTTATGATCAACGATTTTCATTTGATCCACGTTTTGGTCATTCACGTTTAGCAGAATTTGATACAGTTCGTGGTCAAATAACAGATATAACAAAAGATCGTGTACTTGTTTGTTCAAATCATACATTGAAAACAAAAGTCTATCGTGTAGAATATACAAATGATGGACATCTTATTATTGTTCTATGCACACGTAAGAATTTAAATTTTCAAAAGAAAGAATTTGAAAAAGAACATTAAGAAAAATTGATATCGGTTAAAAACTGCTTCGTCTAAGAAATGTGTAGAGTACACTAGTCAAGAACGAAAAAGAAAAGTATCGAAGTACTGTTCGATCGGATCTGAAAAAGATTCCGAGCTATTCAATTGCTTGAGAATATTGCTATTCGATTGTTCATAATGAATAGCAAAAAAACAAAACTTTTTTTGATTGGATTTTCCAATCTTTGCTTGTTGAATTATTGACATTTTATTCAAATTTTGTCCTGTGAGCATACGAATCTGAATGATTGAATATCAAGCTGAAATTTCGCTTTCGAAAAAATTCAAAAGTTTAAGCTAGGACAAATATATTCGAATTGAGGCGTTGGCTTTTCCTAGAAACATCTTCTATTTGAAATGCAGATCAGAACAATAGTTTCTTTAAAATATAAATATCTGAGCAAGAGTATGTTTGTCCTAGCTAAAACTTTGGGATGTTTCTAATAGCTATAGAATCTATCTATGGGCGATATTTCAGCTCGAATTTCAATCATTTAGGCGCCTATATTTATAGGAAAAAATTGAGTAAAATGCTAATAACTTAACAAGCGAAGACCGGAATACTAAATCCAAACAGATATTTTTTCTACTCATTATGTCCGATCGAATGGCAATAATTTAGTATTTTATCCAGGTTTTCTCTTCTGTAAAGATAATGAAAAATACTCAAGTACTCTACTATACAGGTACCCTTAGGCCCTCAAGACATTTACTATAGCCTATAGTATAGGCCTTGAAGACCTAAGGGTGCCCTATAGTATAGCACTTAAGGTCCTAGGAGTTCCTTTATAGTATAGGTATTGAGGACGTAAGGGCACCCTTTATTGACTTTAACGTTGACTTTATTAAAGTTAAAGTGCCATCTCTAGTTCCCATACTGAATAAATCATGGTTTGTATACAAAAAATTTTTTCATGTTTTTGTTTTTTTTTTTAGTTCCAATATTTCAACGTGTTAAACGTAATTATTTTCTCTATATTCTTAATTCTTCCACATTATTACATACACGTAGTATCATCGATTATCGTGGTCCATTTTTTTCTCCATTTGTATTTACAAATGAATTTTCTCTATTATTTAATATTTATCCATCATTATCAAATTGTGGTTCAACATTAGCTGTTTTAAAAAATATTGAACCATCATTAAATGTACGTCTTATTGAAGTTTATTCATTACCATATACATGTACAACATTAAAAGAAGTAACAAGACGAAATATTTTACGTTATGTTGATCGAAAACGAATTAAATATTTACGTTTACCTGACAATTTAAAAGCTTATTTAGCTTATAAACCTCAATTTACATAAAACGAAAAAACAAAAGAAATCAAAAAAATATATATGTATATAATGAAAATATTATATTTTGCTTTCTAGTCAAAATTTCATCTTTTCTCCCTTTTTTTTTTTGTTTTGTAGTCATTTTGTTTGCAATATATTTTTCTTGTAATCCTTTTGCCTTTTCCTTGTCGTCTTTTGTGCCAATGCTTCTTTCTTTTATGCTCTTGTATGAATTAAATTATAATAAAATACACCATATTACAAATAGATTAGATTACATTTCACCAATAATGAATATTATCAATTTATTAAAACAAATAATCAAAAAAATAACATCGATTTCTATTTTGTATGGATAATATTTTATTTTGTCAAACGGAAAACGGACTATAGATGGAATCGGTATCGGTCCAGACTTCAGATCAGCCGGTCTACCGATATTTACCGATTTAATGACTTACTGCCGATCTATAGATAGTTACCGATTTAACTTTTTTTTTTTACTTTTCATCGAGATTCTTGCAACATTCTGATTAACCCTAATTGATATTGTTCATTAAATATATAATGAAGTTTTGTTGGAATTTCACGAAAAACAATTTATGCAAAAAAAAACAACTTTAATACGTTCGATATAAACAATTCTATAATTCTTTATTGTACACATTTAATCATAGCTAGAAGGGGTAATAGCAGTCCAGTGCTCGTGCCGATTTTAAGCCGACCGATCTGTCAGTCCAATATCGATATATCGGTAGGCCAGCTCCATCTAGGAAACGGACAGTTGTTCACTATGCAAACTTTTAAAAGAATTCTCTTCAGAATTTCTAGACCGGGCTCTGTAAAAATTTCACCACAGATGCACCTTGTATCGTACAGTCTACCTTCGGATTTTTTTCTCATAGGGTCAGCGAGAAATTCACTAATTACTTTTTAATTCATAGTCCTATATCAAAAAGCTCTAAAAAAACACCTTTATTAATATACAATTGTCCGAGAAAGTAACACCAAAAATTCTCTGTAAAGGTAAATGATCTACAAAATATGTATGTCATATACGATTCAAGCATGGGCCTGGGGAAAGAGAAGACTCCCAAACTTCGCGAGCAAGTGTCCTATATCTCTATCATATATGTGTACATATTGAAGATGTTACTTATGAATCTTCAAAATGTTTCACTAATGTTTTCTTTTCAATGAGAATTCAGCTGATGCACTTTGGAGGTTCAAATAATATCTTATAGAGGTATTTGGGCACGAACCAAAGTCGGAGTCAAATTCCGCTCCGGCTTTCTTTCATGTCTATAGACTTCATTGAAATCATGCATCAGTTTGTACAGTAAATATCAGAAAACAAGACCTACTACTCAAAAAAAGTTCATATGTGAATTTTCAGTCTTTTATTTTTGGTATGAATAATTAATCTAAAGTTAGAATTAATTGATTAAAGTTATCTGTGCATTGTACTATTAGTACTCTTTTCATCTTTCACACAAACACAGCTGATCGCTAATTAAGTAGTAAGCGATATTGTATATTATCAGATGTCATAGCAATATTCGAAGCTTTAACATTTGTTTGCTTTTTTTTGTTAAATGCAAAGCCAATATTATATAATAGTGACAATTTGCAGTATTTCAATTATTATTAAATTTGTATTCTTCAACAATACAGTAGAAATACACATTACCGACGATCATTATTTGATTATCTACTAGAAAAAATAGTAATGCTTTTAAGAAGTTTTATCGATAGAAAACTTTAATAAAATACATTTTTTTCAATGCTGTTGCTGACTAAATTTTTACTAATATCGATGCCAAAATATAAGGTAGATGACTATTTTCTGTTTTCAATAACTTTTGATAGAAACAAGATAGAGATGTGCAGTTTTCAGCATTGAAAAGAAAATTAATTATTTTCTGTTTCCAATGTTGAAAATCCCACATCTCTATCTTGTTTCTATCAAAAGTTATTGAAAACAAAATAGCCACCTGCCTTATATTTTGGCATCGATATTAGTACCTACGAAAAGGTTATCAATATATGTCATTTTTTTTATAGTTATAAAAATATGACACAGATATGTAAAGATCTTTTCGTATGAATGTTGTAAATTCACACATACCTGAATGAATTATATATAACTAGTAATCGAAAGAAACAATAATTCAAAAAAACAAACATCTAGAAATTTGTTTTTTGTGCTTTAGAACTGCAAATAACAATTGAGCAGATACATAGTTGAATCTTAAAAGAATTTTTTTTATTCTTAAAATGGAGGTGTTTGTGTTGATAAGTAAAAAGATGGGACATATTCGAGTCAAAAGAAAGCTCTCATAGCCAAACTAACGAGGTTAAAATATTAGCTGCCATTGGCTTGCCTAGAGAGAGATATTCGATTTTTACTATATTTACAGTATATGTAGGATGTCCACAATTGAAAATTTCAGTAGAATTTATTTTTCTTTTTTCGTAACGGTTAGATAGAGCTCGTCAAGTTGCATTAGAAAAAGTATGTTTTAAATTTTTAAAAAGAGATTTAAAAAAATTTTCCGAAGGATAGTAATTTTAGATATATTTTCCCTTATATAAGAAAATAACCGCAACTTGGACTCTTCGTCGAAAACTTTTTAAAAATCTCTTTTTAAAAATTTGAAACATACTTTTTCTAATGCAACTCGACAAGCTCTATTCAGCCGTCACGAAAAAAGAAAAATAAATTCTACTGAAATTTTCAATTGTGGACGTCCTACATATACTGTAAATATAGTAAAAATCGAATATCTCTCTCTAGGCAAGCCAATGGCAGCTAATATTTTAACCTCGTTAGTTTGGCTATGAGAGCTTTCTTTTGACTCGAATATGTCCCATCTTTTTACTTATCAACACAAACACCTCCATTGTTAGAACTAGCAGACTCCATTCTATTAAGTGTATTCAACATATATCTAAGAAGACATGATTCAATTAGTTACTATGAATTTTATTGGAGTTTGGACGAATATTGAATAGTCAATAAGTGTTCGCATACATTTCTACATGATCTATTCATATAAATAATAGTTGAGTATAACCAGCGGATATTATCAACATAGTCTACTAGAGCATATTACGTAAATAAGCGATTTCATCGAATATTGTGTATTTATAATAGTATGATGAAACTGACACTAGAGCTCATGTGAACCACAAGTGATTGTGTTAAGCATTATTTTCATGTTTTTGTTTATTGATTAATTATAAAAGAAAAAAATACAAAAAGCAAAAAAAAAAATTGAAGAAAAATAATTCGACGCAGAATTATATTGTATTGGATTCTGTGCAATAAAATCAGCTGCTTCTTTCAATAATGTTAAATCAGTATTATTGGAAAGATTCATTTGAGTAAGTAATAATTGATAAAGTTTTATTGCTTCATTCGTATTACCTAATTGAGTATTAGCTCGAGCCATACCAACAATATTAATAACTCGGTTAGGTGCTGCTTCATTAGCTTTTTTATAAAGAATTAATGCTTGTGATGGAAAGTCAACAATAGATATTTGTCTACTCTTTAATGTATAATTTTCATTGATTAATCCTTGTTCAAATTGTCTATGAATAAGTAATAAATGTACTGCAAGTAATTCTGATGAATTTATAAATATTAAAGATGGACTATTAGTACCAGGAATAAGAGTTAATTCACGTTTAACAGCATTATTTAATTCATTCAAACATTCTTGCCATGATTGATTTATATAATAACGAATTCCACGAATTTGAGATATCATTATTGATATACTAATCGATACATATGGATTTAATGAAACAGTTCTATTAGAAAGATTATTTAAACGAGTAAGATGTTCATCTATTATGAATATATTATTGCTATTATTAACATTAATTAATAATCGAAGAAGACATTCACCTAAACAATCATAAGAATAGCAAAGAAAAAAACAATATATATATATATGTATAATCATTAGTTCTTACTAAATCGAAATCCTGCTTCACTCCATATTGGATACCATTGTGTAGTATTTTCATCTAATAACATCATTGTTTGTGTTCCATTAATTGCTAATAATTGTTGTATTTTATTTAGAAATTCCGATTTATAAGGAAACCAATAGAACAATTCAATAATCATACGAGTTTGTGTTCGATAAGCAAATGATAAATATTGATTTAATGTTTGATTAGATTGATAATAAGCAAAATATAAATCTCGAAGTAGATCAAGACTACCTAACCAATTACCTGTTTGTAAACGTGAATATGATAACGATTCCATAGAATAAGCTCGATTTACTACATCACATTGAATAAGTAATTTTTGTTGAGTAGTATTCAATAAATTCCATATAGATTCAAGTTGAATTGAAGAAATTGATAAATTAGAAACTAATAATTTCTTTGTACATAATCTTAAACTAACAATAATACTTTGTTCATTAGCTAATAAAGAACGATTCCATGAACCTAATGAAAAAAAAAAACTGTTAGCGTAATCCCCTCAAAACTCATCTTCTCTTCTCTATATTAGTGTATATTTCTTCATAATTGCTTACTTTACAGTATAGAACTTCAACAAGGAAATCCTTTATATATACTCTAATAAGATGTTAGTTTTACATGATTTCCGATAGAACGTCACGATCTCTGATGGGTAATTAATTAACTAGACAGTTATTATTATTATCGTTTTTTAAAAAGAAGATGGGTGGATAGATAAAAATGAAAAATTTTTCGGTGGTTTTCATGCTAATTCTAGCGAAGCAAAGTTGACAAAAGACGCAGTTTTTCCAAA
The DNA here is from genome assembly GCA_905250125.1 of Rotaria sordida. Lineage (NCBI taxonomy): Eukaryota > Metazoa > Rotifera > Eurotatoria > Philodinida > Philodinidae > Rotaria > Rotaria sordida. The sequence goes on along the minus strand of CAJNOL010001949.1, from coordinate 32,505 downwards.
AAAAAAACTTTTTTTAGTTATTTTTTTCCGGCAGCCTAGGCCTATAAACAGTTCTCTTTCTAGCAACGCAAAAACTAAGTCTCTATCGCATTCTGTTCTTGAGATAGAGACTTTTTTCCAGGAGCTATCGAACAAGAAAAAGAAAAAGATCTTGATTCATAGGTTTTTGAGTATGCTGATCATCGAGGCGATGTTTATCTTCGATGATTCTACCTAATAAAGATTTTAATGTAAATGTTTCAAGGCATTAAAAAGTTAGAATTCAACGCTTGAAACATTTCTTCACTTTTATGATGTTCTGTATCGACAAGTTACTTGAAAAGAGCTTGTGATCTTTTATTTATATAAAAAAAAATTCTGAAAAGAACGCAAAACCAACCTTTTAGAAAACACTACCGGTATTTGATTCGATACTTTCATTTTTTAATTCTGGCTCACCTCAGATCGAACAAAATTCAAATCCTCGAACAGTTGGTCATCAAAGTTTCAGTTAAATAAAAATCGCCTCGATGATTAGCATGCTCAAAAATCTATGAATCAAGATCTTTCTCTTTTTCTTCGCAAGAATTTTTCTTGTTCCCTAGCTTCTGAAGAAAAGTCTCTATTTCGAAAACGGAAACCGATAAAGACTCAGTTTTTGTATTGCTAAAAAGAAGACTGTTTATAGGCCTAGACTGCTGAGAAAAACCTTAAAAAAAGTTTTTTTTTTTGGACAAACTGCCTGTTTTTCCAGCTTTGCTTCGCTAGAGTTAGCATGGAAAGCACCAAAAAATTTTTCATTTTTACATGGGTCTGTGTCTGTCTTCTTTCGAATGCTGAAAAGCACAGATCTCCAGCTCTTTTTGTTAAAAAGTTATAAGCGCTCTACCCATCCATGTTCTTTTTAGAAAACGATAATAGTTAATTAGTTATGTCTGCCACAGTCTGTGGAGAGGGAGTGGATTCAAATTTCTACACTACTTTTAGATTGTGTTTCATAAAAATATTATGAAACTAAAAATAAATAGAATAAAATATTCTTCACCTATTCGAATCCAAATATGAGAAGGTATATGTTGTGCATGTGATGATGTTGTTACAATTTTTCCATATCGATCGGCATAATCTTGAGCTTGTTGAGATATATTCACTAGAACAACATCATAAGCATGTATAAGATAATGAAGTGCACCTGAATGATTTGATTCATTTTTTAATACATCTTCTAATATATTTCTTGCTTCTATCATTCCTGGTGGTTCTATTTGTGATTGATTTTGAATTTGTTTAGCAACATTAAGAAGTGAAAGACCCAATAAAACACGAATATCAGTTTCATTTGAATGATTTTGAGATAAATTACGAATCGATAATAGAAATGCATCTTCACCAGCAGTTATATTTGGTTTATAAGCATACCATTGATAAACTGTTGAGAGAAGTTCTTCTTGAAAATTTGTCCTATTTAACTTTCGAGTTGTATTGTATATTGCTTGACCACAATCCAAATCAGTATATGACCATAGTGCTTGTTTACAACTAATTAAAAGAGGAAAAAGAAAAAGTATTTTTATATGAATCTGACACGAAACTAATTAATATACCTAAGCATTTTACCAATGTAAGCTTCAATAAATGTAGGAGTAGTATTAATAGCTAAATCGAAAGCTTCTTTAGCTTCATCATACATAAATGAATGAAGACAAAGATATCCAATAGTAAAATGACGATGAGCAAGTGAAGATCGATTAAGTATAAGACCAAGTGGTCGTTGAATATCACCCAATTGTAAATATGTTTCCCATGGAAGAATATCATCTGTTGTATTCCATGATTGACTATGAATTGTTTTACCAAATATAAGAAAAATAAAGTAAATTATAAAATTCATTTCTTTTTACTGAGACATTTTGCAACAAAAATATTATATCTATATACTCATCAGTTACAGCAATAACGAAGAAAAAATATATGTATATATCATAAAAACAAACATTTATTGAGTTTTATGTAGGACATGTCAAGTCGTTTATTAAACAATTGACTGTGAAAAGCGTGTTTTTATCATTAGATCTATATAACTGTACAAATATATATTCACTGAATCGGTGTAAATCTTACATGTTATTCATATAAAAAAACATAATGATGAGGCAAAAATATTATTTTATTCTCGTTTTTGAGAATATCTACTTTTAATTTATGAAAATCAGAATTTTATATTGAAGACTTTCACTATACGTAAATAATAATATGTCTAACAAGAAAGATCTTTCAACTGATAAATCACTTTTAAGTCGAGACTATGTAACTCCAAATGAACTATGAATATCCTGAATAGAGTTTGCATTCTTAGCTTATTACTACGAAGATATTGTATTATTTGTTTTTGAATGAACGCCGTGGTTTCCTTCCGGGAAAACTAATTTTCGAATTTCACTTTGAAAATTTGTACAGAGACATATCATAACAACAATAGTTTATTGTGAAAATTTCAAATCTTTTAATTTGTTTGTATCTTGGAATAAGAATATTGAATCTTCTAGTTTATATGAGCAAATGTAAAAGACATACTTTTACCATAGCTATATCTTACATAAGGAGAAACAGTTGCCTTTATAAGATCTCAAATATATTGAATATTCATGAATAAAAAAAAAATTTATTAATTTTAAAAGTTGAATTTATGTATTTATGAATTAAGTGTGAATTAAATTCATTCGTTCAAGACATTTAAGTATTTTTTGATCAAACCATTTTTTATATGGCATAGCTTTTAACCATTTAATAGGTAATGTTTTATAACCATATCTTGCTCCATACATAGTACCACAAACAGCTCCATTAGTATCTGCATCACCTCCACATCGAATTAAATTATTAAGTGTTTCTTCAAATGAATATTTCGATCTTAAACCATAAAAACCTGATGCTAAACATTTATATGTAAAACCAATACTATTCGGTTTATCTAATTCTAATTCTTCTAAAGTACGAGATTGATCTGTATACCATAAAAATAATTTACAATGTTCTTGTGAAAGATTATTATCAAGTATATGAATTGTTTCATCTTGAACATATTTAATAAGTTGTTCAATTTCATTATCATGAAATTTCTTTTTTATAAGATGAGCAATAGTCAAACAAATAGCTAAACATGACGCAATACATCGAGGATCAAAATGTGTAGTTTTACACATTAATATAGTTGTTGATTTAACCTATTCAAAATAGAATATGATATTAAGTAAGTTTTCCAAAGGAATATATTTCTTTTTTTTTATTTTTTGATTACCTTTTCTAAATCATTATAATGAACAAAAGCTGATGCCGAACATCGCATTACAGCTCCATTTGGTGCTGCTTGACAATTATTTTGTTTCCATACCATTTCACTTATCCTGAGTGGATCATTAAGATATCCATCACTGTAAACTACCTATTACAAATGATAGATAGAATAATTTGATAAAAACAATAAGAATAACACTTTAAACAAGAATATATTACTTTCTGTACATTAGCTCCTAATCCCATTCCAGCAAAATCATCTAATTCTATAAAACCATGTTCAATCCATCTCTTTAATTTCTTAGCAAATATTTTTTCATTACCATTGTCTTCAATTAATGTTTCTAGAATTAATATCCATTGATCAGTATCATCAGTCCAATCACCTCGTTTCCATCGACTAGAGTGTGCAGTAGTAATATAGTTAGGAAATGGAATTAATTTTGAAGTATCTGGATAATTACGTCGAATTTTTTCACGTGTTTCAAATTCAGTCGATAGACCATAAGCATCTCCAAGAGCTTGCCCATAAGCACAACCAAGAAGACGATCAATCAGTTCATTATCATTTGGATTAGTGAATAAAGATTCAAGTAGATCAGGCTCATTAGGAATGTAACTTACATTTGGATTAATTCCATCTTTAAAATCACTATCGAATAAATATAAAACTATGGAAAATTAGACTGTATTTGATTAGTATAAAAAAAGCCAATATGACATTTAATCTCGTTATAAAAAAAATGGGTGAAAATAAAAGATAGTTTTTCTATACCTTGTATGCATTACTTCCGTTCTATGTTTTCCAGACGAACCACAACAATTACCCATGGCAAGCTTTACTGAACAAAAACAAAACACTGACTTGGATACAACACGACATCTATTCAAGGTTTTTTATATGTACCTGAGTAAAAAAAGTGTTGCTGCAAAAGAAAAATACAAGATAAGATCTAGAAATATATTACATGTTAAAGTCAACAATTAATATTCATTATTGAGACACATACTGAATTAAATCGAAAGATGAATACTCATATTTCTCCCAATTCTTTACTATTGACAATCCCATTTCGGGTTTAGTAGGAAGAAAAATAAAGAAATTCTGTTGAAAAACAAAATAAAAGAACAAAACGAATGACAAGTCTCATGTAATATTTAAATGAAATTCCTCTCGAACACATTTTATGCGTATTTGAATCGATTTCAAATAACAAAAAAACAAAACCATGAGTTCGACTATTCTTGATTGTTTAGTGTTGAGTAAGAAAGTCTTCCTACAATTTTTTTCGATACTAAGCATTTAATTCGAATTCAAATGGTAGTTTGAATAACCAATAGCGTTCTCTATCAAATACATTTCATAGATGGTCTATGAGAGAAAGATTTCTGAAAAACCCAACATGATGATTTTCAGGTTCCAGAAAACTGTATTGAGAAAAAGAACAATTTTTATTTTTTTTTAGTATAGCTGAAATCTTCTTTTTGTATTGTGTTAGACGAAGGAGATTCTCCCTTTGCAAAAAATCATGACATCCCCTTCCCCTCCTGCACAATGTTGGCGACTTTGGGTAATGCAATTATCCATTTTTTGATCTTTGAATTGTTATTTAGAGTTGAAATTTATACTGCAGCAAACTATGTAAAAGTTCCAGTCAATTGATGATTTGTTATTTTTGAAAAGATTTTTAATTTATATTTTAATTTACAAACAATCCTTTTTTAATCTTTATTAAAAATAAATTTTAACAAAATTGTTGTGGAGGAGCATGAATAGGTATTTGTCCAAATTCAAATGTATCGCTTTCATAAGCAGCACGTTCTTCATCAAGAAGTAGATCATGTGGAGTATAATGTGTTGTTGTTTTTGTTTGTGTTTGAGAAATAACATTCGAAATTTTATTATCATTAATATCTGTCATTTCAATATCTGTTGCAAATATTTTCGATGGTTGATGATTACTTGCTATATATTGATCAATAAATGGTTTCTAATATTTATTAAAATAAAAATTACAAAACAAACAAAAAAAGTTAAAAGATAATCTAATACATACAAATAATTTAAGTGTATCAAGATCAAGATTCACTAATCCAAGAAGTTGACGTTCAGTATTTTCCCAATATTCTGAATAAGTTTTTTTCTAAAAAAATAATTCATATCTATAATTTGAAATTTAATTCATTTTTTTTTTCACTAACATAGATATGTTGTTGATTTTGATTTGTCATCCATCGATATGCCCATTTAATTTCTTCAAATGATTGATCATACCAACCTAAAAAGAGGAATTTTACAATCGAAAACAAAAAATGAAACTAAATTTTAAAGAATTTCTTTACCTTCTAACGGTTGTCCACCAGGAAATAATGATCTTGATGTAAATCGCCAAAAATCAATTGATTTTTGCCATACTCTGGCTTCTGCTCGCAATTCACCTCTATTGATAAAGATAGTTTATACAAAAAAAATTGTTAGCGTAATCCTTGCAAGATTAAATAAAATATGAAACACAATATAACTGCTGTTCCTAATCACATACAGATTATTTTATTCTATCTATTTTGGAATACATATCTTCATCATCCTTTTAGTTAATCTTCCAGAAATGCGATAAAGAAGTAGTTCATATACTATAATGAGACATTTATGTCAACAACGCATGTCGTGGCCCGTAGTGCGATAGAGAATGTTGCCAAGGCGTCTGTCATAGGCAGGAAGCTGCGAGTCCACGTTTTTATGGATCCAAACCCAAGATTTTTTCTATTAATACCTGGCACCTTTCGTGTACATGAACAAGTAAAGGATCAATGTTTTAACTATTTATTCGCTAATTTCAGAAAAAAACTCAATGTACAGTTAAGTCTTGTTTCTGTATTTCTCATCTGGAGAGCAGGGAATCGATATAAATGTTGGACCCGGATCCGCAGCTTTCTAGTTGTAGGAGGACGCAGCGTTGCTAATGTATCGAACACCGTTTGTGATGCTTTTAGATTGTATTTCACTATAATTCAAAATAGAATTACTTACAAGATATCTAGTGCTTTTTCTTTATTTGCAAAATTTTCACTGATCCATGTTATAATTTGAGTCTTTTTCGAATTCTGTTGTTGAGATGCAAATGTATTTTCGACATTATGATTTATATGACCCTGATAAGCATAGAGTAGATATTGTCTTGTCTGAAGCATGTTGAAGTTGTTGGACTATAACTTACGAAAGATGGTGCTCTATAATTATAGTTTGGATTGAATGTTGGACGAGGAGGACGAAAACGATGTGATGCACCTAATAGAGTAAAAAAAAGAAAGAAGAAGTCGTGTAACTTAGATAAATATTTAAGATATACCATGTGGATTAAATGCGTGTGACTCTTCGATATTTACATGTGGCAATCGACATCGATTTCCGTATCGACAATTACCGCGTAAATAATATTGACAAACAGACATTTTGATTCTATTACACTTAGATAAATCTACAAAATATTAAATAGAAATGAATCAATTATGTCAGAATAGATATTTTATATTTAGTCTTATCAAAAAATGAGAACAAAATTTTTAGCATTACAAATAAATTCTAATATAAATTGAAGACAATGCGTACGCCTCATTCAGAAATCGATATTATCGATCTTCTATGGCGTTAATACAATACAATGTTTATATGGAAAATTTCTCTTTCCTTCTTCATCTCTTTTAATTCCACTAATATATGAAATACTCCTCTTATTGAGGTTTTCTATAGAAAAAAAAGTGGTATATTTAGAATTTGCATAAAAAACTGAGATGATCCATGCTTTGACAACTTTTCTAGTCCTACTCAGGATTACATCAAAAAATAAAGCTGTTTAAGATTTTATGATACATATAGATCTAGTTAATTGTTTATGCTGATTTTAAATATATCATTTTTTTTTAATACGAAGACTGACTATTGTGACTAAATATTTCATCAAAAATGGCAATCATGAACATTTTACTTTTAACTGAAGTCTCTTCTTCATAAATTAAGCTCGACATAGTAATATCATTCAAAGTGGATTGCTGCTTTCACAGCTCAATAGTAAGACAATTTCGTCATAGATATTTTCCTATTATACATTCAAGTGAACAATATCATCTATATGCTATGCGATAGTGAAAAGAAAGAATTTTAATTAGTCAAATTAAAGAAGATGAAGAAGGAAGAGAAATTTCCCATATAAATACTTTATTGCATTACTCTATTGGAGAATAAAAGCAAACACTTTCTAATCTCACGGAGACCTACTTATAGCCAAAAGATGAAATCGAATATTCGAGAATCAGTTGAAGTACTTCCCTCGTTCCATAAATTCATATTGTAGAAGATCACGACTATCGTTTTTGAAAACACTGAGTATCCGTATTTTCGGACATCCCGATTGCATTTCAGATCCAGAATTAATCCGCCAGGCTCTATATACATCATAAAACACGAAAAAAAAAACCAAAGTAACCACATTGTCCATCTTTTCATCGAACAGAAAGAAGTTTCTTTTTTTTTTCTTTGTCCATAATGAAAACTAAAATTATTATTATTGAGCAATAGATTTTACACGACATTAAACTAATGTTAATCAAAAAAAAAAAAAAAAAAAAAAAACTTTCAAATACAACATCATTTAGACATAAGTGGCATTTTTTTTTTTCATGTTACGAATTTGTTAAAGATTTTATGTATACAAAAATAGATAATTTAAAAAGAAATGCAATTATTTTAATTTTGGTTTTTGTTTTTATATATGTGGAATTTACAGACCATTGTATTTTATGATTTAATATGATTAAGTGCATGAAAAACCCAATCAACACGTGTTTTAACACTTGATCGATATGAATCAAGTAGAACCTGTTCAAATCTATCACATGCTTCTTGTTCATTAGCTCCAATATCAATAGCAAATGTTTGTCGAAGATAAGCCATATCAGCTTCACTATTAAGTTCAGTTAAATCACAATTCATCATTAATTTAAATAAACAAACAATTTGACGATATTGACGACGAAGTATTCGATAACCTTTAATACATAATTTTTTAAAACTAAAAATAATAAACAAAAATAAGTATTTATTTTATAGATAATATATTTTAAGAAGTTAGTCAAGAATAGTCTAAAAATATTTGCAAGATGTATAAGATTTGTGAAGTAGGAAATTTTTTGCTTTTAAATCAATATAGAATTTGATCTAATTTTTCTTTTATAGAAAGGTGAATGTGTGATTCAAAGCACAATAAATATCGAATTTGGAACGACAAATTTGATTTCAGAGTATTTCGATCTGCCATGAAATTTCCAGGTCAAAAGAATTTTTCCTTGACGACATAACCAGCATTCAATGTCTTAGTGTATACGTGCTTCTGTTTTGGGGACTTTTTCATATTTTACTCGAGTTTATCTAATGCACGGTGTTCGAACTCCAAAAACAGTTTAAACACTTACAAGAGAAGGTTTCGAGATAATTAAAAACTTTTGAGCCAAGTTACATTAGAATACCTCTTCAAAGAGTTCGTATTGGCATTAAGGTTTGATCGATATATTGACTTTTTTTGATAAAATTCTATTGTGGAATTTTGTCTAGATGCAGCTCTCAGTGAGACTAGCTTATGCACAAAATTTTAGAAGTTTTCGATTGAGTACCTCTAAGATATGCAACTTCTAAAATGTTGTGCATAAGCTATTCTCACTAAGACCTTCATCCGGACAAAATTCGAGAAGGGAATTTTATCGAAAAATTGAGTCCCTACAGGAAAAATCCATTACAAAGCCAATATCTTGACCGAATCTTAACGTCAACAGGAAAGTATTCTAGTCTATCGAGTCCGAGCACTCGAGCTCGGCACATATCTACTTAGGATCGTTCACGTGTAAGTTGTCACTGCAGAAAGTTGGTATATTTTTTTTTGCATACGACTTATGCATTATTATATTTCATTATGATCGAAACTTTTTATTTTCTTTCAACTCGTAAGATTATGACATACTTTTTAAATTCACGTGTTTCAATTGGAGTTTTTTCTGTACTATTATTAGTAATAACTCGAACAAAATCATCAATAAGTACTAATTGTGTACGTTCACGACGTATACCATATTTCATTTTAAAATTTCCCAATATATGTCCAAAATCAATATGAAATAACTAAAATTTTCAACAAAAAAACTACAATTAAATATTATATTTGAAAATCTTTTATACATACTTGACCACGTTCATTAACCATAATATTATCTGGATGACGATCAGCAACACCAAGAACATATGTTATAACACAATAACCAGCACATGATCTTGTAAATAAATCAATTGCACTTTTTAATCTAATTTAAAAAAATGTAGTTATTTGTTTTTTTTTGTTTTCTTTCAAATAAATGAATATTACTTTTCAGCACCGGGATTATTTTTTGCAATCCATCGATAAAGTGCACTAGCATCAAATTGAAATTGTCCTTTTAAGCCACCTAATTTTTGTATATTCATTATTGTTTTAGCATTTTTTACAACTTCAATTAAACCCGAACAATAATCAGTAGCTAAACATCCATAAGGTAAAAGACTAAAATAATTTAATAATCGATTTTCTTGTTTTTTTTTCATCAATAAACAAAAAATATTCAAACCTTAAATCAAGTCCATCAGCTTTCCAAATAATATCAATCATTTGTATAAATTGTAATGCTAACATATCTTGTCGAAGATCTAGAAATTTAAATTTTATATAATAAAGAAAATTATATTTTAAATTCAAAATTTTTTACCATCTCCATTTTTAAAAATAAGATCAAATGTTGGAAAATAATGTTCAGCATATTCAGAACCATTTGTCCAACGTAACCATAATGGTCGTCGAGCTGATGACATTATTCGACAATGACCTAGACTATAAAACAATACACTCTGTTATAGCCTCTGAATAACATCTGTAAAAGATGTTTAATTTTCTACTCATTCTTCTTAGATTGTATTTTACAAAAAAAAAAAAGAATTATCTCTTACACAAGTAGACCAAGTTCACTACTATAATCAACAGGTGATCGAAAATATTGAAGATTTTGAGGATATCCTTCCCGTGTAAGTATATGAGCAAGATAACCTTTCTAAATAAAGAAAAATTTCTATATATATGATTGTTATTTATTATTTAATAACTAACTTGATTATATAATTCATCATGTGTACTATTTTGTATCAATTCAGCAATATATATTAATTTATCTACAGAACGTACTTGTCGTCCAAGATCTTCAGCATATTCACCACAATAACGTAAATATGCTTCTAATAAAAGACCATATCGTACTTTACATTGTGGATTTTTTAATTCAACTCTAAAATTTAATTAAATTATTATATATATATATATGAATAATTAATTTACCTTGAATGCCAATAGAAATAATGACCAACTTGTTGATTTAATAATGAACGTTTAAGTAAAAATCTTGCTAAAGCACTATCATGATATGGTTCATTTTTAACAGCCTAAAGAGAGAAAAAAAATCTTTTCGTTCTTTTTCCAGTCAAATTCGTTTTCTGAAGTAAAGACAATACAGTACAATATTTCTCATGAAAAAAAAAGATCTTGTTCAACTATCGTGGAGTCTATATGTTTGTAGTAATGATTTTCATATTCTTACCTAGGTAGGTGAGATTAGAATGTAAACAATTTATTAAGATACAGATGAAGGGATAACATCAATTATCATATACTCTATATCATGTTTTTCGATAGAAGATCAATTCCTATATATATATATATGATGGTAGGCCATATAATTCGATGCAAATACATCATCGGATGCCAGCAAAAGGTGAAACGGAGAAATCCAATTGATCAAAGTGATCAACAAATAATAATATATAGTGGAAAAAATGAAAATACCTGTTATAGGAAAAATCCAAAAATATGTGTCACATATGGTGAAAGATGACTCATGACAGAACGCAAGGAAAAAGAATAGTACAACAACAAAAAAACAACAAGTGTGCTGTGAGTAAACCTCTATCGATCAATGACAACACATCGTAACAATATAAATATCATTACTACAAACCAGAGATGTGCCATGACGGCATTCATTTTTGAATATTATCATAGCGCAGGAGATATTTAAAAAATACTATCGCGGCCGCGATGGACATCTACGCTATATGCACATATAATCAATGATGCTCTTTGTCGAGAATAGAGTTCGTTGGGTCCAAACCGACTTTCAATGAAAAATCGTTCCGAAGATACGAAATTTATTTTTCCGACTTTTTCTGTTTGGTGACTAGTGCACTGTATACATTTCTCAGATGACTAGGGTACATTAAGTGCAAAACTTCTGGACCCGGTTGTCGGCTATTTACTTGTACAATTTGTAATATAACAGGTAGAAGTCGATCATCATCAATACGTGTATCAAGTAGACGAACAGCTGAAAATCGAACAAATGGATCAGGAAAATCAACATCTAATAATTCAAGTGCGGTCATTAATGGATCAATATTTTTTGTTGGCCAATTTTCAACAATTTTATAAGCCTTCAAAAAAAAACAAAAGAATGATTTAACAATAATTAAAAATTTTTGTTTTATGAATTCTTATACTTCAAGAACATCATCACGATTCGACCATTTAACACATTTAAGCCAACGTGGTAATGACTCTGGTACACGCATACATTCATAACTATGAAAATAAAATTTCATATTTAAATATATTTTCAAAAGAAGAAGAAAAAAAAATCTACCGTCTATCCCAAAGTTCAACTCGACTTTGTTCAGTTAATTCAAATTCAATTGAACGAAGCCAATCATAAAAATCTGAGTGAATAATATTTTCTCCAGTTTCTTGTAACTAAATGTAAAAAAAAATAAACAATCAATGAAATCATTTTTATATTATTTAATTAATCTTACATCATCTTGGAATGCACATGAACGTAAAAGTTGTTCATTTTTTGTTTGTGCTTGCATAGCTAAACCATTACGTGGTGATAATGTTGCTATTTGATATTTATAACTAGGAAATTCTAATTCGATTGTTGGATATGATCGATCTGGATTTATACCTAATAGAAAAATGAACTTAATAGATATGATATTCGTTATTCAAGATTATTTTAATTTAAAATAAAAAATTCTATTATGAAACATCTTACAAACCAGCTAAAGCTCTTTCATTAAAACCATACATAGATGAAATTATTTTATTATTATTCATTTCTGTTGGCCAAAATCGTACTTTTTGTCTTCCTTGTATAAGACAACTATTATGATTAAATACATTGAGATTCGCCCATCCAATCCAGATCCATTCATCCTAAACAAAACAAATCTTTTTACATTTATTTATTTTAATTCTCAAAAGACAAAAAAATTCTTACAGAAATTAATAATGATGTTCGTCGTCGATGAAAATGTATCGAACAACATAATTTACTAGCTGGTGGTAAATTAACTAATGTTATATCAAATTTTATTTCTTGTTGCCAATCAGGATTTAATGTATCAACTGAACGACTTTCCATAATTGATCCAGAAAATAATGGTTGTGTACCATGATATAATCCAATTATAATTTTAACCTTAATATTCAAAATAAAATATTATTTTAATATTTATCACAAAAACAAAAAAAACAAATAATAATTTACTTCATCAAATTCACCAGCTGGAATTAATTGACCAGATAAAATACGTAAAGAAAAATATTTGGAAGCTATTTCTTTTTCATTCCATACTTGACGAGTTTCATTACTTCGTCCACCGAATTCTTTAATTAAAAATAAAAAAACATGAAATTCAAATGAACAAAAAAAAAAAGACGAAAAGAATTTACTTTGTGGTTTTTTTCGTTCTTCTTCTTGTTTAATAGCTTCCTGAATCATTGCTATACATCGTTTTTTACCATTACCAGTTGTGCTTTCAATATTAATTAATTTAAAATATAATGTTTTATCGAGACGAAGACATGTTTGAACATACTAAATGCAATAAAATTTCTTTTTTGTATACTCAAAAAGTGAGTACACTATAGAATCGGTCAGGGTGTCCGGTCGGCCGTTCGTTTACACGATAACTTTTGAAAGGAGAGTCCGATCGCGATGAAATTTTCTACACAGTTTAGTCTCAACAATATCTCGGTCGAGAGAAGAAGATGAGAAGGATTGGCCGAGCCGCTCCTGAGTTATTGCAAAAATAGTCATTTTTCCCTATGGCTTCCTATGCGAAAATCGACCTATCCCCGCTTTCGTAAAAAACTTTTCCTATCCTAAACAAATAAAACCCCAACTATTATATACCATTCGACAGAGAATTTCACGAGCTACAAAATTGCATATAAAACATAAAGAAACAAGAAGATTAACTCACCTATTGCAAGGGTAATTAAACGGGAATTGGTTCTGTTTGTGTCCACACTCTAATTGAGCCACAATTCGAGCTCTGTCTTTCGATCACAGCGATGATAGTTCGAGGTTTTTTGGGTCGGAGAACTCCAATCTAAGCTCCGTCTGTATCGAAATCCTATATGGTTGAACAGTAACCAACAGAAATCAAGTTATCGGAAAAACGACTTTGTTAGGGTAAATCAAGGCGAAGAGTTCAAATCTGAACTCTATTCACATCTAAATCCTATTGGTTGAGCAGTAGCCAATAGAAAGCAAGTGTTTATAGAAAAGGTTTGCCAGGATAATTTTTACGTCCAGACATTCTAGGATGACTCATCTGTCTCATTCACTTTTTGAAGTACACATAACTCTCGGATTTAAATCCGAGGTTTCCACATTTATTTAGTAAATATTATTTATTTAATATGCAACATCAATAGCAGAGACCGAAATGGGCAGGGTAGGATTAATTAGCATGTTGTATATACTTAATATGATTCAGTTCAATTGCTTTCGAAAGAATGTTTTCGGCAGCAAATCAAATTGTCAATCACAGAAGATCTAATGTAGGTCTAATATTCTTTCTTTTTCGGCCTTTACTTAGTAGTAGACAAAAGTCTTGGTCAAGGTATCTGCTAGAGGTCTGAAAATTTATGTACATGCATTTCACAAATATTGTAGGCCATTGGTATTGCGGAGCTATTATTGCTCTGAGTATTACAATCTAAAAAGGATTCCCTAAAAAATTTTTTGCGCTGTTTCTTACTAAGACTATGACTAATTCTTGATATTTTTACATGTAGCTGAAGTTCCATCTACGGTCTTTCTTCATCCAAAAGATAAGTTCATTTGCTGCTTCTGTATCCTTAAACTAACAAGATCATCATCTATATCTCATTTCTTGTTAATGCAGAATCTGCTTCTAAAACTTGTAGATAAAGCTTCTCAATAAGTTTGAACTTGTTTCGTTGAATTATCATGTTGAACTTCAATGAAATTAGTAATGTAGATAGCCGAAACATAGCATTACAAATCGAGGAGTCAGTTGAATAGAGCCAGTCGGCTCCGGACTTGATTGATTGAAATTTTTTAGATCCAAGATCAATCCGACAGAGTCTACAGCTAGCATAGAATACTCTTCTTGTCCAGAGTTATGAGACTGACAGCGAAAATAGATGCAATTCATCACAACTCTCTTTATGATTAAGCAATAATAGAGCCACAATGCCAATAACCTACTTTCTTGATGAAGTGCGTGTATCAGAGATGTTCATGGCGGCAGTCACATTACAGCAGGCCTGAGCCTTGTCTCTTTTAAGACTGCGGTAGATTTCTAGCCGCAATGAACATTTCTGGCATGTACACAAATTTTCAGCAGATACCCTGGCTAAGACTTTTATCTACTACTATATAATCTAAAATTTGATAATGAAAAATACGAAGCAATTTTTACAATCATTTTCTTTTTTTTTTCTTTGTTACAAAATCTATTTAAATAATCAATCTTACACGTGATTGTATTAATGGCTTAGTACCAAATAGTCTTTCTTCACAGCCAAATGCTTGTAACCAGTAACGTGTTCTATATTCTTTAACAATTTTCATCCTTTCTTCATAAGCCATTGCTGGATTACTAGCAGATAATTTCGATAAGATCACATTTGCAACAATATCAATAGGTGAAGAATATAAACTACTTGAAAGATTAAAACATATAGGTGAAGTTGAATGACGTTCTTGTACTTGAACAAATACTGGACGAGTATCTTTTGAAAGAAAAAAAAAGAAAGTATTCCAATGAATATATTATTCTTGTTTTATTTTGTTTTTTTTTCGAATAGAAACCTGAAGTAAGACCAAATTGTTTTAATAAATTTTGTGATTTAACAAGATTCGATTGGTTCTCATCATTTTCTTGTGAAGAATTTTGTTCTTGTAAACCATTTCGTTGTAAATCTCTTGCTGATTCTTGTGCAAGCATATCAGCTAAACGATTTAATAATGATCGAGCTTCACATGCTTCACGTTCTAATGTACTAGCAAAATCATCAAGTGGAAAACCGAGTAGAAGGCCTTTTCATAAAAATAAAAATTTTGTAATTAAGATTTGTTTTTTCCTTTTTATAATTAAAACTTACTCATCAATGCTAAATCATCTTTTTCATCAAGAAAAGCATCATGTTCACGTAAACTCAGATATCCATAAAATAGACTAAAAATTTAAGTAAACATTAAATACAACAAATCAACACATGTTGGATTATGAGTCATCTCTTTGACGTGTTTATGGCTGTGCATTTTATTTTTGTAGACTAATATTATATTGACTAAGGAATAGAAATAGAAAATTGTCTTTATAAGATGACAAGAAAGTTATAGGAATCGAAATCACATGACTATGAATCTGTCAAAAATGAAGACATTAATATTTAGCAAAAAAAAACTTTGCTTCTAAGGAGAGAACTACTCGGACTGATACTCGTCGTTTAAGCTGATATTGGGTTCATAAGGAAGTCTCAATAAGGCTGGAAGAACCCTAAAATTGTTCGTGTCTATAAGCTCCCGGAGTCAAGTTACGACCGTTTTACTGAATTTTCGAACCGGCTCAAGGTATTTACCGAAAAATGAAATAATGATATTTCGATTCGAAATTTCGGCTATAAATAGGTCAAAAGACTAGTAGAATTTCAGATTGAAATATCGTTATTTGATTTTTTTGGTAAATGGCTAAAGCTGAATCGAAAACTCAGTAAAACGGTCATAGGTCAGCTCTAGAGATCCATAGGCACGAACCATTTTAGAATTTTTCTAGTCTTACCGAGACCTTCTCGTGAACTTAATATGAGCTTAAATGACAGTTTTCACAATAGTCTCAACTAAAATTATGTCAAAATGCTCAAAGGAAAAAGTGTTGATTCAAAGATACCTATAAAAAATCATCTTTCATCTTAATGAGTTCTATACGATCAATGGTCCGGACATCGTTCTTTTGAATGATGAAAACCGCATCTCTCTATCTCATTCCTATCAAAAATTATTCGAAAAATAGTAGCCTGCCTTTTATTTTGGATCGACTAATACTTGAAGTAGACATATCAAGTCCTACTATACTCTGACAGTATACATATAAATCAAGGAACAATAAGAATTAGTCAATAATTCATCTAGCGAGCGAATTTCGTCAACTGACAAACCTATCTCTATGTGAAGTATCAAGTCGAAATTCGAAAATCAATTTTCCTAAGACTACGACATTCATTTTAAAAAAATATTGTAAAAGTGCAGTATTTCCGCAACGATAAGCTAATGACACGAATTCTTTTCAGAGTATATTCATAGCTCATTAGGATCGACATGATACACATAATCTCAACTCAAAATCGATTTATCAGTTACAGTATATGTTAGTCAACGGTTCAGTTTCAGTTAGTGAATGGATGAGAGTTATTGCTGTGGGGAAAATTTTAGACCGTTCAGGATTTTTATCTACACAATAAGCTTAAACGGAGATTATCAATCAGATGAATCAATTAAAGAGATTAATTTATGAAATAAAATGAATTTTTTTGTTTCTTAATTTGACTAACAAATAAAAAAAAACAAATCTTCGATTCTTACTTCAATTCATTAAGTTTAATTTGTTCATCATATAATGGAATAATTTGTGCACTTGATATAACTGATTCTAAATAATAATTTTTTTGATCATGAACTAATTCATTAAATGGTGTTTGTCGTTTAACACATGATAATGTATTTTGTTTTATTTTCTCTAATGTCATATCCCTAGATTAAAAATATTCATAACAATTTTTATGAAAAATAAAATATAAACATTAAGAAAAATTTACTCTTCACATTCTACAACAATGACACAACCATTTGGAAGTAAAATATCAAGTAGAATTTTCTTTACCATTGACATCTGAAAGTTATAGAATTATACTAAATAAAAATTAAAATATTATTAATATAATTTCTGGTGTCTGTGTTTTTCAAATTAAATAAAAGTATCATAGAGATTCTTTTTTTTATTTCACAATTATTCAAATTGTCTTTGTTTTTCTATTCATTTTGGTAAAGATGTTGTTGAATTATTATCACTATTTTTATTTGTATTATGATTCTGTTTCATTTCGGTTGCTCGAACATGTGCAAATAGACCTGAACCACCAAGTACAAATAAATTTGATATCCACCAAAGTGTTGTTTTAGTCTTTAAAAGAATAAATCAAATAAATTTTTTTCCTTTTTCTTTTTTTTTTAAACAATTAAATTCTTACTTCACTATAAATAACAACAGCAAGTAATGTTTGTACATAAGACTTTGCTGTACCTGATACATTATGTGTTAATGGACTTGTCATTTGTATTTGATAACCAGTAACATAACCCATTGAAAAACCAAGTAAACCAGCCATTGACATTGCAAACCAAAATGGTAAATTAAATATTTTAGAATAATTTATAACAATTGATAATTCACCAAAAATTATCATTAAAGGAAGAAATAAAATACATGCATTAAAATTATTATATAAACATAAACGCCAAACATTATTATCAACACATGGTAAACATCGTGATGTATAAATAGCATTTAAAGCAACAAATACACTTGATGCTACACCACAAAATGCACCAGACATTGACAAAGTACCTAAGAATAAAAATTCAACGATCAATTTTTTTGTATTTAACTTCAAAAATTTTTATATCAAGATAAAGATGACTAGAAGGTTTTTCACTACAATATAGAATTATATGTAGTCTTGTAGAGAAAAACTTCTTCTATTAAACGGTGTATCCATTATCAGGTTCTACAGCATGTCGATAGATGGCGCTACCGATTGACATGTCAGCAATATGCTGTAGAATCTGATAATGCATATAGTATTAGATAGAAGAAGACTAAATATATTGCTTTTTCCTAGTCAAAAATCATCGAACAACATATAGCTTTTTATGTCTGTTTGTAAGAGTTCCATGAAGAACTGTAAATTCAATGGTCAAGTTATTTCACATTATATATACATGCATTCAATCGAAAGTTAATTTTCATATGGCATTAAGGTTATGAACTTTGTTTTTCTGCGCTAGCAATTTTATCATGCTAAAGTTTTTCCTATGCATTCATTGTAAATAAGAAATAATTAATATGATGCATTCTTACGATTATTGATCTCATTTCGTCTGATCTTCAGGACTCATTTTCCTCGTCGACAGACATTGTTGATATACGATCACAGACCGTATATTAATAACATCTTGTTCTAACATATGAACTACTTTCTTATTGTATATCTAGAAGACTAAGTAAAAGAATGATGAAGAAATATATTCTAAAATAGATCGAAGTAAAACAATCTTCCTATGATTAATAATAGCAACTACAGCGTACTTCATATTTTAATCCTGCAGGGATTGAGCTCACAGCTTGTGTTTTTAACGAGATATAATTATTTCATTTTTTCAAAACAAATGTTTAGATTAACTATACATCTTACCAAGTGCATTTTCTTGATCAATACCAAGAAAGAATCCTGCAATAATAAGTCCACAACATGCTAAAGCTTTAAATGATGTTTTTTGTCCAAGCATAAAATATGTAAAAATCTAATAAATCAAAATCCTTTTTTTTTTTTTTTGTCAATTTTTTTTTCAACAATAACATACCACATTAGCAACTGTAGTTAATGATCGACCAACCATATAGAATGATACAGTTAAATATTTCAAAGTTAAATTATTAAATATAATCATAGCAACAAACATAACTGATAATGGAAGAACCTTTTTATCAAAAATTTTTTGTTATAAATAAAAAAAATAAATAATTTTTTTTGCTTTAATTAACTTACATCACGTGCAATTTTAAGATCAATTTTAAATGTTGGAAATTTTGAAAAAATTGTTATATGTTTATTTAAACTTCCTAATAAAGCACAAATTCCAACTGTTACAACACATTGATACCATGTTATAAAAAGTGGTGCATCAAGCTATAATATTTATATTTAAAAAAAAAACAAGTTCAAATAAACAAATAAAAAAACGTACTTTTACATCATTTGAACTAAGTAAATATTTATTTAAAAAAACCATTGTTATTGAAATAAACCTAAATATAACAAAACAAAAAAACTAATATAGAAAATAAAATAGTTTTTTTTTTTTTTTATTTATACCAATAAAGTATAACAGCAAATGTTATTTGAATAAATCTTTTTCTCAATGTATTATTCATTGTAACAGGTGGATCCACATCAAGTTTATCTGTTGAATTATTTAGTAATTTATACGAGTTATGACTCATAGTATTTATACGAAAAATCTAGAAAACAAAAAAGAATTTCAAATTATGAAAAATAATAATTTTCATTAATAGAATAAACTTCTAAATCTTATATCATCTATTATTCATATTCGATATTAAATAGAAGACACAGTCGCGCTTACATGCGTAATAAATTTTAATTTCTTTTTTCTAGAGCATTATAAGAATTCCTTGTTTACTGCAGGCATCTTACACAACACGAAAGAAACGAGAAAAAAAATTACAGAAGGGTTAATCACGACCCACGACCGATATGGATTTAAATAAGGTACCTGTAAAAAATCCCTAAAACTACTCAGAAAAAGGTAGAATGCAAAACAAATATCATACAGACGCCCATGGTTACCTTGATATTTATTTGTAAAATATCTTGTATAATTAAAAATCAAAATAACCACGGATGTCCCTATACTGAATGGTCATGTTGTTCGACATGTACTCAAATCTCGATACTACTTGCTACGGAATTGTCCGATAGTGTGCTGACTATGTTCTAACATACACTTATTCTTTTTGTTAGTTAGTGTATAAAGAAAGATCAAGAACTCTATGTCAGACCTATAGCGAATATTAGTTGTAAAGAAGATGTCGGACTATTGACTCCGGTGGGTACTCTTACATGTGATATTCATTTCGAAGTCTATCTTTTTTTGCTTATAAGTACTACATAGTGTGTTCTAATGAAAATCCTAAAAGCTATTGAATTTAGAGATCCCAGTTTTTCGAATTTTGCGCATATAGAAAACCAGAAAGTCTTCTATTTTCATGATCAAGTGCGAAAAAAAAAACAATTCTTCATGTCATTCTAGAATAGAATTAGTTAATATATATTTTTTTTTTTTCGTTCAATAGAAAAGAGAAGACAATTGTAAAAATGTTCATGAATGAAATGTCACTTGATTGAATAAACGTTCTTTGATTAATTGTGACATTAATGAATTAACTGCTTCTACAGCTGTTTTTGTACTAAATAATCAAAAAAAAAAATTTTTTCTTCAATAGATTTTTTTTGACTTACCAATCTTTTGCTGCTTTTGCTAATTTATCATCTTGTTTTCGATCTTGTTCAGGTAATGGTAAAAAACTTGTTCGTCCTAAATGACTTTCAGCTTGTTCAAGTTTATCAGCTACATCATTTATTTGACCCGTTATATAATCAGCATTAGTTAATAATGTTGATGTACTAAAATAAAAAAATGAATATTTCTTCAACAAAAAAAAAAAAAAAACAAAATCATCCTAAAACAAACCTAAGTGTGCTAACCCAATAACGATTCCATAAATGTTCAAGAAGACGTTTATCAAGTGATGATTTAAAAAATGATACTTCAAGTGGATAATATTGTTTACAATGAACACCAAAATCTTCAATTTTATTTAATGGTATTGGTTGATATTCAATAGCTTCACTTTCAGCTTTATGTCCTTTTGGATATGTACGAAATGCACCAATATTAACTTTACCAGCAGATATTGTTCGTGTTGGATCAACCTGAAAAAATGATTATTTTATTGAGTAAAACAATCAAACAAAATATTATTCTTACCACAATAGCAACAAATGGATCTTGATATTGTTGATTTTGCATTTGTGTATCAACATCAATACCTGATAACCAACAACCATAACCGGGATGTGAATGATACCATCCAATAACATTTTCTGGACGATTAACTTCTTTAGCCCATAATGTATATGAACTCATATATTCATATGCTTCTTGTTGAGCATTTACACGAGTTTCTAGAATGTCAAAAAACAGATTATTAATTTTTGAACCTTATAGAAAATAATATCGATCAAACATTCTAATCATCAAGTTCAGCCGTACTGTTACATATTTAATGAAAGTTATTCCATGTTATCATTTTCTCCATAATTCTTTACATTCTTAAGATAATGCATAGATTTCTTTGATATTAATAAACTGTCCTAACATTAGATATCAGCGGAGGACACCTTGACACCGCGGCGGGATCGAAACTGAAAAAAAGTTTTCGGAAATCCTGAAAAATACTTTTTATTTTCACAATTAATCAAAGAGTAAACAGACGAAAAAGTATCTAATTGTCAGAAGTCAAAGCTTCACCACGCATTACACTAACGATCGTACCTATACCCCACGCACGCCTACACCCTCGAAATAAATGTTATTGTATAAAATTTTACCTGTTCCTTCTACTGGTAAAGCAAATGAATCCATAACAATCATATTTTCACCATCAATTTTTCCTAATAACATACCCATAACTTCAAGTGTACCACCTGATCGAGCATGCATAACTAATTTTAATAAAGCTAAAGCTGAGATTTTACATCGTTTAAAATAATTTGGACTTTAAATTATAAATAAAAAAACAAATAATAATTTTTTTTTTCCCCCTAATAAAAAATAAATTCAATTTTACTTTTGTAACCATGGTCGAGTTTGTAAAATTGATTGTTGAAAACTAGCATCATATGCATAGATTTCATCAGCTGCTGTTATTTCTTGAATATTATTTACTTTTTCAAATTGAATTAAATTTTCTTTTGCACTACTTGCCATCTGAAAATAGATAGATAAAAAAAAAACAATGCAAATAATCTTAACAAAAAAAAAAAAAATTTTATTTTGAATCTGATTTATATAGGAAATCAGACCATTTTAATTGAATCCTAAAGGTTAAAATTATATGCGTATGTAATGTTGACACAATAGCAAATGTAATAAATTAATTAACAATTTTTTTTCTTCTGGATGAAATCAGCACTTAAGACTCAAAAGAAAGGTTGAAATTTTATAAAATTATGTTATGGTTCTTATTATTTTCAAAGCCGTAGTATAATCATCATTATCATCATCATCATCATTCTGTTGACTATTCTTCTCTGACTTGAGTGTCACCAATAAATGTTATGAGTGAATAGATGTCGTGCGTTGACAAGTCAAAATTATATTAAAAGTATAAATAATATGTCACAGTGTTAGAGATATGCAGTACCAGAACTCAAGTTTTAGATGTGATACAAATAAATTCTGGAATAGTTTTCTGTAGACAAGGACCGAAATCAAAAAGAATTTGGTCCTATACATCTCTAGTCAAAATATTTAAAAGACTAAAGTGATTCAATAATATTTTTTTTCTGAAACTTATCATGCGTCATAAGAAATATTCACAAGGATCCAACTGTTTTGTAAGAGATTTCAACATTTATTCTTACTTATATTTCACAATATTTCAATTGAATACAACGAGATAGAATCTATGTAAGATTTATGTATACTTTCAATAAATTGTATAATTCCTATGTTTATAATGCTTTCAGAACTGTTATCATGATTACCAATTTTCGTGTTTTATCATATCAGACATTAGCTACTGTCAGCATCGTACTTTACACAACGTGATTTAGTTTTAAAAAAACATCAATTTGTTATTTATACATTGAAATTTATCAATGTTAAGTTAAGAGAATTATTTCTGTTTTAATCAATTGAAAAGACAAGCATATCAATAATACCGATGAAAAGCGAAATCATTCAAGAGAAGAAGATGATAATCACAAAGAAAATAATAGTTATGATAATTGAAATACAAATTTTAATGAATAAGTAATGCAAAAGATTTTGTTTCAATAGAAACAAACTTTTCCGATTCTTTTGCACTTGCGTCCTTCGGTATACAACTTTTTATTTCTTCAGTAATTTTCTAATATACTCTACTATGCTATAGTCATAGAATTTATCGCTAGAGTGTTAAGAAAACTATAACTTTTTTAGTAGAAGAATGATAAAAAAAAGTTCAAAGGTGTCACGTCTTGTGCTGCGTGTCAATGAAGAAGAAGAAATAAATCAATATAAGTTTATTGACATGTTGAACAGAAACAAGATCAAAAAAGATAATGTTGCAACAAACTAACGCAATCACCCAAAAGAAAATATATGAAAAAAAAAGAAATACGTAATATGAGACTAGACATAGGACAAAGAATGAAACAATATATGTATTATCTAGCTACTCAGAATGTATAACAAAAACTAAAGAGAACGAAAGAAAACAATTATAGTATTGAATGTATTTGTTTTCACTATATGACAAAAGGCATAATCAAGAAACGCGTCTGATCGCAAAAAAAGCATACGAAGGTTGTTTGATATGATGTTGGCTGAGAAAAAAAATGGTCTCTTAAAAGCACATTCAAACGGAGCTATTAAATATCGTTACAAGCGGAAGAAACACCCTGTAACTCAAAAAATAAAATGCATTCAGCTGCATTGCAAATAAAGAAGAACGCATTTTTTTTCTCTAAAATTTGGCGTTGAAATCAGTCTTTATACAACTTCTTTTATAAGCATGGTATCATATCAGCTAAAGATTAATATGCTATTGGCTGAATGACTGCACAAGTGTACAACAAGAAACGATATTTAAAGGACTTTTCAAGATTAAGTTGAACACTTTTTATTAGTTTCATTGTTTTTTTCCCGTACATATTTCAAATTATTATCAATTATGTTGCTAACAATAAGAAAAATAAAATTCACTTATTCACTACTTTGTTATCTATCATTTTTTTGTCTCATAATTCTTATTATTATTATTATTATCTGGCAAAATTTAATTCCGCAAAAAGAAAATATGAGACCACTAATTCCGAATGTATTCAATATTGAGAAGAATCAAATTAATGAACAACACTACTCAAATATTAATTATATCAAAAACAATTTCACTTCTTCAACACCAGAAAAATCTTTGTTACTACAAATTAATAAACATACATTGACTTTGACAGATTCAAAATTTATTCATCATAATAAAACATTAGAAACAACTATTCAATGTGTCGGTTCACCATATAATCAATCTTGTTTGTATCACAATTTATATTACGTTAATAGTTGGTATATGATTTTAACAGTTAAAGGAAAACAGTTACCTTCATATTCTGTACGAACAGATGCCTTTACTATGTTGCATACAACACCAAGCAAACGTGTTTTTGATTCATATTCTCATCTTGAAAGATTCGTTCGTACTGTCATTGATCCAAGAATAATTCCATCTGTTACTCTTCATTTTAGTCAACCTTGGCATGATAATATTGGTCATGCATTATTTGATGGACTTTATCCAGCATTTGTTGCACTTATTCGTTTTTCTCCAAGACATCTTCATCCTTTTCGTATTCTCGCTGGAATAGACAACTGTAATACATGTTGGAGTGAAGATATTTATAGTCGTTTTGGTGGTCTTGGAATTCTTAAACAAAGTGTTCTAAATAAAATATCAAACGGACATTGGTTTATGTTTGAAGAACTTGTTATGGGTAGTGGAACATTATATCAACGTTGTACACAATCTAATTTACAATTACCTGGAGGTGTTGAATTAGATGGTTCAAGACTTTTTCGTGATAGAATCTATCAACAACATGGTCTTATTCATCCAATTATTAGACATAAATCTTCATCTGAAAAGCGAACTCCACATGATCTTCTTTTAGCATATATTATTGATAATAAACGTTTTACAAGTAATGATAGAAAAGAGATCAATGATGCTATAAATGAAATCAATAATTATACTGATTCATTTTTGAATAATACATCTAAATTACAATGGCCATTAGTTCGTGTCTCTTATCTTTTCTACAATCAATTGAGAGCTCAAAATCTTAGTTCAATTCAAATAAATGCCACACCAACTGATTCTCGATCTCCAATATATGAATTAATTGAAAATAATTTCATAGCTCAATTAAAAATTTTACGTCAAATGGATATTCATATAACTGGACCAGATACTGGACAGATGTATCAAACATTTTTATCAGATGGATCTATAACTATTAATCTTGGAGGTATAAGACCATGGGGATTAGAAAATACAGAAAAAGCATATAGTTCATATCTTGAACAACATATGACAAGTGGTACACCTTATATTAAAGGTCTTTATTATCCAATTAATGAACGACAAAAAGGTATTAAAAAAGATGAAGTTATTAAATTAATTCGACAAGCATCAAAACTTATTCTTGAAGGTTTTTCATTACCAGTCAATGCTCATGATAATCTAGCACCTGATGGACAATTATTTGTTGAAATGTGTGAAAAAGATAAAGAATTTTGTTCTTTAGTTACAACAAGAACATCGAATAGAAATTTTGCTTGTTTAGATTTCTGGGTAGAAGATTTTGTTCATGAATATCGTCAATGGCAAGTCGAAGGTTTTATTGATAATGGTCGAAATATTAGTTGTCCATTTAATCATACATTATTACATGAATTAAGAAAAAAATATGGAATTAAGCATAGTAAATTGGACCAATGATCAAAGAAATGTGAAATAAAATTTCATTCGTTGTTTGCAATAGAATAATTTTTTTCTAATATTAGTTTTAGTAGAATAATTGAAATAAAATGTCAAGAAAATGGAAATATATATTGCCGACCATGTCGTTGAAAAAGCGCACGTTTAGCAAATTTATTGCTATTGCCAGAAACAAGCTACGGTTAGTTCGATTTGCGCATAAGAATGAAACTGCAATATATTGAATGTGACAGTTTCTCACTGGAAAACGATAGGAAAAAATTTTACTTTCCAACAAGACGTGAATTATTCATAGTTAGTTCACAACGATGATTGACATATTATTATGTATTGTAATCATCAATATTTAAATAAAGTTTTGTATGTCGTAAGTAGGAAAGAGTGCAGACGTGTCTGTGCTGTTAGAAGCAAATGAGGACATATGATTTCATGATTCATTTCACATAAAAATATTCACTTTTTCATTCTATGCATTCTAACTTGCGTTACACGGTTTTTATTACAAAATTATTGTAGCAACTAAATTCTATGCCAGACTGAATTTCAATTATTATTTTTTCTTTAGATAATTCGGTAACAATGAATTTTAGCACAATTCGAAATGTAGACGATGAAAATCGTAATCTATATTTTAACATTTGAAAGTTTTTCCTCAAAATAGAAATACATTTCAAGCAAATTCGATTTAATCATGAGTGTCTGATATGTCTTCTTTACTTCCTATCGATCATTTAGCATAACGATAAATAAATCAAATATTTTCCTGTAACATTATCTTGTTCGACGTTGTCTACGAAAAAGTTTCTACTTGCTCGAATAAGTACCTCTTCTTCATCTGGATAACAAGATAATGACGATATATCCATGCCAGAATATTTATATTTGGTTGATTTAGCAAGACTAATAATAAATAGAGTATTACCAAATGTTTCAGCTTTCTTTCGATTCTTACTAGTCGATGAGAAAGCATCCCAAGTTTTAACAAGACCAATAGATTGTTTGTATAATTCAATAGTATCTTTATCAAGTTGAGCACCACGATAAAGTTTATCAGCATAGCCTAGATTTCGAAATGTTGACGAACAATCACAATGAAAAAGTAGCCAACAGAATGCACCAAGATTATGCAATTTCAATAAGTCATTATCGCGTAATGTTGTATTCACTAGGCGATAAAGAAAACTCTCACGAGTATAGATCGATACGATACGCTTTTCGATTTCTTCGTTCGATTTGTTCTTAAGTAAACGAAGTTCATCTGCTATCCATTTAGCTTCAATCGGTTCACATAATTGAATACCTTCTTTGATAATACCATCTGCTGCTTGTTCTAACAATTCATTTATTGATAGACTTCGATTTTGCCTACGCCATTCGTTAATGAATCGACGATCATTTGATTTCCAATCACTGAATGATTTAACGAGTTTTTGAGGTATATAGAAACGTTCTGGACGAAGAGCAATATTGTCCGATGAAAGACCAACACATCGTTTGATTGGCATTCGAAAAGAAGAATCTTGTTTATTGATTCGAACATTTTCTTCCAAATCGACTAAACAATGATCGAGTTGTACTTGTTTCTCGTGATTTATAAAAGCTTTTTCAATAATTTCTTTTTCAATATCATCAAATGGTAACCAAGAAGAATCGGACGCATTGTCAATTTTATAGAACCATGTGACTCGTTCATTTGTCGCAACATTAGATTTAGCAACAGTCGCAGTTGATAACGATCGATTGTGAGCTGGAAATTTGGTTGAATTTTGTGTCAAACTTTTTTTCTCCGTCATAGAATGTTTACAAGTAACTTTTTCTTATGCAGTATCGATCCACGTGAGAGATGACGAGAAAAAAAACAAATACGAGTTTCTTTTCTTTAACTGGCAACGAATCAGAATATTTTCTTCCATATTTTACACTGTTGAGAAAGAAAGAAACCTTTTCAAGGTCGAGTAGAAAAGAATATAAGTGTTTATGAATATTGAGTCGAGTTTTTGTGTTTTTAAGATATTTCTCAAACGTGAGAAAACCTGCTAGAATATTCTTGTCTATCAAATCAGACTAGTCCTCGTTTATGTTAATCCACTTTTGAAATTTAATACTTTTTTTTCGATTATTATTCGTACTATATACAAATTCGATGGTCAACTCAGGTGGTAGATCGTTCGATTTGTATTTTATTACAGGATTCAATGATTGATAAGTTGTGAATTTTTACCTCTGTAAATTCATTTTGAAGAATTGCAAAAGTTTGGATTCGTTGCCTTCTTACAGTTTTCACGACATTGAATCGTAGGTAAATTGTTTTTCAAGTACGAAGCTTTAACTTGACAAGGAAGCTCAGATATTAACTTTGATACAACGGTGGTCTCGCTAGAAACGATCACTT